>JARHVA010000078.1:8422500-8726415 GCA_037957365.1 Torreya grandis
ATTATCTAAGACATCTTCCATCATAAAATTATATTTATAGCATCTAGTGGATATTTAGTGCATCTAATGAATGGACAGTTCCAAAAAATAGTCAAAATATATTAGTTATTGGTAGCATATAGCTTCATTGGATGTGTCATAGGTTATTCAAACAATTATTTTTAAAATCCAAACCATTTATTTAGGTTGGCTAAAACATTTTTCATGTCACTTACATAGGTAAATTACCCAAAGAGTCATTTATATTAACACATCAAGTCTGATTCTAATGTTATCTTGCACTTATCTAGAACTCAATTGGAAAAATACTTGTATATTAAGGAAAACATATACACATCCTTGAGGCAATATATTAAAGCATCCAAATATGGAAATATATCAAAATAATAGTTGTTAAGACAAGTATCAACACCTAGAGTATGGTCAAAGTTGTATATTATTAAGTTTAAAAATTCAAATAATTTTCAAAAATTATAAAGGATCAATACTAAGCACAAATACACATATTTAGGTGAACTACATGTATTTTGAGCCATAATTAGAATATTTTAACATATGAAATGGTCAACTATATAATAGGGTGTGGCATATCCTTCTCATGTTGTCTAACCAATTTTATAGATGAACCAAGTGTTGAAAGTGGAGATATAATGTAAAGGTGAAGGAAGACAAATTTGAATATATGCATGGGACCAAACATTTTAAATTTCATAATAAGTATCTTAACAATAAATAATAATGATTTATGGTGAAGTAGACTGGAAAAATCATAGAGGACAATTCTTGAAGGAATGATGATGCTAAGAAAGGCCACTAAATATTACATATCATTATCATAAAACCCATTCCATTTGACCATTGCCATATCCCTCACCTATGAAATTTTACATAATAGTATAAACTCTATCCATGTGGCATACATTTGTTGTTATGATTTAAAAAACATGTTTTTTAAAATAAAATAGTATGCTTTAATGATTTTATAATTTGGTATTGTTAGTGTAGGATTTCTATCACTTTTGGTTTTACCTACATAGTTGTTAGTTAGTTTGCTTAGGGTTGTTAAGTTCATTAGGTGAAATACACTTAATGTGTTTTACAATTGTGAATTGAGTTGTTACCTTTTTGCTGACCTAATTTCTTACTATATAATGTACCTCCTTCATAATTTTTGGATGATAAACTATTATGAAACTCATTTTTCTTTACATTGTTCTCACCTACTCATAGGGTTTCCATGCAATGTGTGACATTTAAATATCATAGAGGGAACTGGCATGGTATCAAATCTTTGATATGATAACCACTCTACCATTTATGAAATGCTCAATGAGATATTTCCTACTAGCATTTTTGGTTTTCTTGATTTTTAGCAGTTTCATAGGTTTGGAGGGATTTCATGAAAATCCATGAAAACCATACACCTAAGTTCTCCAATCTCAAAATAGATAAAGCTATTAGATTTGAAAGGCATCAAAACCCTAAAATTGATTGTAAATATGAACTTAATTTGTGACAGTGGTTTTTGGCCATTTTTTGGGGTTTTAAGACTTTTTCATTAATTTCACACATATCCACACAATGGGATTATCAAATCAATAAATAAGTTTTGGGTTTTTTTGGGTTTTTTAAGTTCTTAAATGGGTCTCTTAGTTTTTGGTGAAGGTGTAAATATTTAAAATACAAGGTTTTTTATGCAAAAATCATGTCTTAAACATCATCAAATTTTACAAGTGGCTCACACATGAGGTGTAAATATAGATAAAGTTAGATCATTCACCTTTTGGTAGAATTTTAAAGCTCATCAGATATCTAACCCCCAATGAACATCCCCCTCTAGTGGATATTGGGTCCTTCCTGTGAAGACGTTTTCCCTTCAATGGAACTCAACACCTTAGCATAGATTTCAATATGATTGGACCCAAGGTAGATCCTACTACATGTATAAGAATTTATTAAACCCTAATATAGTTACACACATTAACATTAGACACTGACATAGTTGCATGTAAAACTATCAAACTTTGATGTAGCTTTAGGCATAACTGTGAGAACCCACAATTTTTGAAAGTACCACCAATGGACCCTAACCCTTATCTGAGCATTTCATAGAATTTGACTGAGGTGGAGTCACCCTTGACAAAATATAAAACCCTTTCACATATATTATATGGGTTTTGACCCTTGTTTGAGCATGTTTTTTATTTTTATCACCCTCTTTGGGCATTGTGACATTAAAGAGGCAATCAGTTACAAAAATTCTTAACCCTATGTCATGTGGTGTGGTCACATGAGGGGGGGATTAAATATTTATTCCTTATATTGGGGGATTAACTCTATCACCCAACCAATTATTCATCAACCCATACGTTTTCAATTTTTTTTAGTGTTTCTAGTAAACCCCAACATTTTTCAAATTTATGTTGTGTGCAGATTTTTTTATGTGAGATTAGATTTTCAAATATGCATAACTTTTTATTTGTAACTCAAATTTGAGTTTTGTATTCTTGAAAAGTTCTTATTTATTCATGCACTATACATTATTGGTAATATTGGGTCCACTATAGCTCCATTAAAAATAACTATGTAACTCTTGGACATAATTAATCATAGATTACTCATAGATTAATCCTGATGTCCCTCTAATTCCTTCATAATTAATCATAGATTACTCAAGATGCATTCTCAGTTGTTTCTAAAATATATATGAGTTTACTTTGATTTTAAAACTTAAGGGGGGTGACTTTGATTTTTCTAGGGGGTACTATGTCATGTTGTGTACTTTTATTTTTCTACATTTCTTCTTTACCTTCTACAACATATTTTCCTTATATGTTATGGATTCAAGTCAAATAAGTTTGCTCACACCTTTTAATTATTATGAATGAAAATAATTTTACAATCCAAGGGTTACCATAAAATTATAATGGTCACTAAGACTAAACATTTAGCAATAAAAGTGAAAATCAAATAGTTCAACCATTTTGATAAAGTCTATACACTACTGTGTCTTTCCATCTCTCCTTATTTTTTTTTCACATAAAATCTTCCAAAACACCTACTCAAGTGTGTACCACTCAAGGAACACTATTTTGGAAGTAGGATGTGATGAGAGGCCATGATTTGGAGAATGATCTCATCAATTGGGGACTAGGTGACTTTGACACACTACAAGATTTGTTTACTAAGTTTAAATCTCTAAGATTGTAGTTGAAATAATGTGGAATTGACAAGAAAGATAAATATTTTATTTTATCAATACTCTCCAAATTGGGTCCATAATATTTTTTATTTGTGTCACTTTCCCTGCCATAAAAAGTTATATTAGAGATGCATGGAAGATGAATTATTTAGATAATTTTTTTGCTAACTTGATTTAGAAGAAAGATAAGTTGATACAGATGGGCATAGTGAAGTCCTAAAAAACTTAGGCACTTTTTTCTAAGAAAGAGTAGGATTCAAAAAATAGAGAAAAAAAACAAAACAAAAAGTATCAAGAGAAAGATGTAAATCTTCCCACCTACAAATCAAACAATGAAAACTCTTCTTGCATTTCTAAGCCTAAGAAATATAAGATAAAATGAGTGTTTTACTCAAAAAACCATGATGAAAGTAAATGTTTGAAGAATCATATTTACCAACTGACTAAGATTCTTGAGAAACACAATATTAGTGTCATTTATTCTACCAATGAGAGTTCATCAACCCATGAATCCTCTAAGGTAAATGACCATGGTAAATAAAAGGAAAAATATAATGGTAAGGGGAAAGAAAATGTCAAGGCCTTAGTTACTATTGTACCTTTGACTCCTACATAGGTCATTGATTCCAGTGCTTCACATCACATGACATGTTCACAAGTAGAGTTCAGTTCCTTAGAACCATGTGACATGTCCTCTATAAAAATGGGTGATTACACTTATAAAAAATTTATTTGGATAGGGTCTATTGAAGTGAGTGGTGGAAAAATCAATGATATTCTAAGTGTTCCTTCACTTTAAACTAATTTCATGTCAATTTACTAGATCACTCACCTTGGTATGAGCATGCATGTTGAGTTCACTTTAGATTTAGTATATGTTAAAGAGATACACAATGATACTATAATAGTAGTGGGAATTGTTGATCATTAGACTCTACTATATAACTTCTCACATTTTTTTTTGACTCTCCTTCATATTCTTCTTCTTTGGACTCACCTAAACTTGATGACATTTTTGAGCTTGATCACACTTATGATATTTATGACTCTTCTTCCATCATAGATGACTAAAATAGTGGTGAGGACACACCACCATAGTCTCCCTATCACCTTCCAAAAATAAAGGAGTTATTTCTTGATCAACCTATCTTTGGGCTAATTTAGACATTATAGGGAATAAGTATGATAAAAGACACATCAAATATCGAGCAGTGTATTCCAAAATTATAGGGCATTCTAAAATCATTCTTAGCCTCTAGCCCCACTATAATTTTATTGCTTAGAATGGTTATCCCTCCTATATTACATGAGGTTAACAATTCCTTATATAAGAATCACATATTTATTTAAGATCCATCATGCACTTGGAAGACACATTCATTATTCCAAGGTGATCTAATATTTAATGCATCTACTTCTGATTCATAGTTACTTCTACCAACTCCATTTCAAGACAAAAGATGGCTATATGTAGTTTTATTCTCTAGTGGGGATTTTTATCCCTCTTCTCTTATTTTCTCTCTTTATGGAGAGGATTTTTATCCTATGAGTTTTCTCCTTTTATCCATTTAATGGGAGTTTCATTATGCTTGGGTACCTCTTCAAGCCTCATTACCAAGACCCAATTATTATACCCACCTAAGTTGCGCTTCAATAGGGGGTTAGTATAATATTTTTCCCTATTTAATTTTACCTACATAGTTTTTAATCAACATTATTAGGGTTATTAAGGTCATTAGGGGAAATACACTTAATGTGATTTTTAATTGTGAGTTGAGTTGTTACCTTTTTTGTGACTTAATCTCTCAATATATAATGTATCTCCTTTGTAATTTTTGTCTAATGGACTATTATGAACTAGCTTTTATTTGTATTTCTCTCACCTACTCATTGAGTTTTCATATAATCTGTGATATTTAGAGAAATTAGAGTGAACTAATAGGTATTAATAATTTCAAGTTAATAATATAGAATATACTTCTTTTAAGATTTTTTACACCTACAAATATGAAGGTGAAAAAATCCATTAAGATTTTTTTCAACCTGTAGCCACTTTTGTGGGCATTCATAGCCACTGATATATTTTTGGGTATTTTAAATAACTATTGTAGGTGATTATTTACTAAATGTGAACATTTAAAACTAACTGTCATTTTCTAACCAGCTTGAAAAAGTATGGAAGGTTGTTTTTAATAATTTCAAAGGCATTATAACTATTTTTGACACATTTATTTTTATTAGATCAGTGTATTTATATTTCTTCCACATGGTTCTAATATTTTATTCTTTGATTATATTATTTTTATTTCCTTTATATTATCTTAGCTTAGTTCTATTTTATGATTTTAACTCATTGGATTCAAAATAATCCAATAATACACTACCTCTTATATATAAATATAAGAGTTGTAGGCTAAAGGGATAATCAATAAACATAAATCAATGAAGAATAAATAATAAGGTAGAGACTATAAGAAAGTATTGTAATATTGTCAGCAATTTTAGATTAGGTTGTAATAAACTTGAAACAAATACTCTTGTTCTACAATTTAATCAATAAGAATTACTTGAATCTAATTATGTCATATGCAATGAGGGAAGTCAAGCTCTAGTCTAAAGCAGGTCTCCTTATAAGGATTTGATACACCTTTTTCCTATCCATTAGTTAGTTCATTTTTTTGTGTGTGTATTTCAATTACATTTCATTTCTATAAGTGTATGTATCTTTCAATTCTACATGTGTAATTTTGATTCCATTATGTGGGAAGCTTCTAATAGAGATTAATATTTACTTTTTATCAATTTAATTTCCTATCACTTATGTTTTTAACGTGTGCTTAATTTCAATGAAAATGTGGGTTAGTTTAGTTTAATTTCATATATAAAACTATATTAATATTTAATTCACTTATTTGTTCAAATAATTTTAGTGTCATATATATAGTGTAATCCTTTACATAATTATACTTTCTTAGGTTGGTAATTAAGTGAAGGTTCATACACTTTATATATTATAGGGCTACCTAGTTGGATTTTTACTCAATGTTAGAGGAGGAATCCTTGAGCTTTGAAATAACAGTAGATTATATGAACTTTACAAAACAAAGATATTAAGTATCTATAGGTATATCAACATTACTAAATCTATCCAGGTAGATTATGATAATCATTCTCCTAATGCGAGTGAACACATATCCATCTTAGGGCCTTTTTTTATGAAAATACCTTGTCATAGACTAGAAAATAACATAAAAACATAATTTTTCTATCCTCTAGGTCATTTCTATAAATAGTAAATGAAAATAATCAGTTTCAATCTACTTTTTACATTTATATCTACTTAAAAGGTTTTATCTTAATTAAAACACTAAATCTAAAATAAGTTAAAAAATATTGGTGAAACCAACAATTATTTGACTATAGAAAACACTGGGTTCATTCTAACTTCTTCGGGTTTTAGATTTCTACTTTAGGATTTCAAATTTAATTTTTGATTATCTTCTTTTCACATAAATGATAATTGAAAACATAATTGATGTGGATGATAATAAAATAAATGAATATCCTAATTTTCGTGGTCTATTAAATTATGTAGAACAAAGCGAACTAATGCAATATATTAAAATTAATTCACATATGTTTGATGTATTGTTACATGTAACTAGAGATTAAATTAAAAACACTATTAAGGTTATCACATCTAAGAAAAAACTTGAGTGCCTAAATGTTATGAATACATATTTTAGAAGTATTAATTGTATACTAAGTTTTCAAACACTACTACTACTATTATATCCATTTCTACATCGATAGTTATACATGCCATGCTGACTCATGGTGTGAGAAAAAAAATGTTTCTCTAATATTTATATGTTTATCCCTAAAAAACATACTTTTATGACTCCTAGGATAGCTAATCATGAAACATCATCATTGATAAAAACATTTCTATGTCTAATTCTCAATCCCTTCTAAAAATTATATAGTATCTTCAAATGAAGATGATGTAGTTTCATGCGGGTTCATTTTCAATCTTGCATTAACAAAAAAAAATGTCAAATTAAGATATTTGGCTATGTTGTTTTACACAAGTTTATTAATGCACATTTTTATTTTTTTGTAAGTTTACATTATTCCTATGTATGTATAGACCTCTTTGTGTGTTTTTTTTCCACCTTTGAGTGTGCATCTATTTTGTTTTTGTATATTTATGTTTCTTGCAAGTGTGCATATGTTATATGTTTGTAATTTTATGAATTTATCTTGATACCCATACTTTTAATTTTGGTTTGTCTAAAAACTATTATGAATCTTTATGTAATACATGGTGTGTATATTTTGAACAAAAAAAATTTTACAATGATATGTGGAGCAATTTCAAAAAATTGTGACATTATTCAAAAACATCATATCTTTCATTCACTATAAATTTTTGTTCTTATCATAATAGCAATAATGTTACTGATAATTCTTCATGGATTTGGTTATTCATTGGTAAGTACAATTTTGATTTATGAATAATTTGGAGAACAAATCATAATGTGTGACAAGGTTCTTGACAAATAGGAAGATCATGGCACAATATTTTTTTGACACAATTGTTTCTTGTGAATTTTATGTGAATTGTCTCATGCACAAATTGTTGGGGTGTATTTATTAATATTATGTTTAATGATAAATATTTATTTCATTTAATTTATTAAATCATGAAAGCTACTAAGGATTTAATTAATATTTTAATGTGATGTAGTAGTCTGTGATGCATTAATATGTAATGTGTTATGGTGCCTCAAAATTACATTATAATTTTAATATATATGGTGCACTAAGGTTTATTAAATGGTGTTAGTGGGTATTGTGCCTTTATAATCATTCCTCTACACTTTTTCAAGGGATAGTGGGATTTTAATATAGAATAACATAAATTAAGGGTAGTTTGAGTGGTGGTTTTAAGAGAAATAAAATTACAAATAATTTGAGTTAGCAAGTAGATATATGTGGGTTTAATGTTTTAAGGCATATCATTATGATATTTTTGTTTGTGTTATTGTATGTGCTTGTTTTACTTTATCAAATTAAAGTATAATAAAGATATGATTTATGTTTAATGCATTTTATTACATCTTTCATTTCCTACTTTGAGGGTTGTATGGCATAAACGAATATCTTAATTGAGACCCCTAATTTTGGCTACATCATTTGGTATCAAAGCAAGGTGCTACTCATTATTTATTATTTTTGCTTTCAAAAATTATTAGTATGGATAAAATCTAGCTATAAACATCTTCTAGTGAGATTATTGAGTAGAAGGTGTGGATAAGTAAAACAAGATCTTCAAAATAATTATTTATATAAGGAAATGACATAAATAGGTGGTTTGAATTATAGTATGTCAAGAGTGGATAAATCACCAACACTTGACGAATTGGTGGGGATTGATGAGAGATATGAAATCCCAATTAGAAGTTATTTATATTGCACATTGTCAAGTTGTTTGGGTAGTGGATGATGACATTGATACTAAAGTTGTATAAGAATCACCTAGGGAATTTAGATGCAAAATATGTTGATGAACCTAAAGATAAACTATTTTCAATATGTTGTGAGAATGACTTATAATCCAATGTTGGACCCTATAATTTATTATGTAAGTTTGCATCATAAAGAGCTCAATGAATGGAACACTAACTTACAAAATTATTTTGAATATGAGAGCATGGAATATCCCAATATTTTTAGTCTTCTAGAACTAATTTTCAAGGTCACACATTCTTATGGTGGAATCATGTTCATACTAAAATATTTCATAAAAGGAAAATATAATATTCAAAATTTAATAAATATTATAATATGATTTTTTTCAAGAATTGTCATAACTCTCAACAAAGGAAAATGAGTGTGAAATACTACACTAAAAAATTATATAGTCTTACTAGTAGAGTGGGTCATGTTGAAAATGATGTTGAAAATACCTCAAGGTATGTAAATGGATTGTACATGGAAATTCAAGATGAGTTTTATATGATCAAATTATAATATATTTAGGAATATTATCAGTGTGTGATGAAGGTGAAGGAAACCTTACCATGTAAATATAAATGATTGGCATAAGGAAAATTAAAATTAAAATGTGGGTGTGGATAATGAGGTGGAATAGATAAAGTTTATTCCAAGAAATAAGGTGAGGAAAGTAATTTGAAGCATAGTGATACAAGTGCACAAAGAGGTAAAGGAAAGTTAAGAGTTATAGGATCCTATGGATAAGGTGCAAGTTGTGTATTCCTTGGAACATGTTTAAAATGTGGTTAGATGTTACATAGATGTTTTGAGTTTTCACATGCACATGTTGAAAGAATTAGGATAACTAATGTAAGTGAACACACCACAAAATCAAAGGAAAATATTGTTTCATCTATTCATTACATAGATGAACGTAAAACTAGATAACCTCTCATTATGAAGAGGGTTTTATTGAAATATTTGAAATATTCTTACACAAATAAAGGATTTGTTTCAAATATTTTTTTAAGTCTAGAGATAAGTTCTAAAAATTAATTATTGATACTAGAAATACTAATAATATAACTTTGTAAGAAATGGTAGATACACATGGTTTGAATAAAATTGCAATTATAAATTGATATAATGTTTCATGTTTATTTAAATTATATTTAGTTTTAGTGAATTACAAATTTTAGATAAGTTTTTATATCGGTATATATAAGAATGAAGTTATATACAGCATTATTCCTATGGAAGTATATAATATTTTTTTTGGAATGATTTGGAAATTTTAAAGAGGGTGTAACATTATGGTTTCTTAAACACCTATACATTAGATAAATATTGTGTGAAATAAATTTTGATTCATTTGAAGCTTAAGTGAAAATAAGTGGACATGAGTCCAAAGGTTTTTATTCTTTCAGAAAAGGAGTTATTCAAAGATGTGAAAGACCAGAGTGTATGTTGTGCATTGATTTCTAAGCCAACACAAGAAGTGAATGTAGGAATTAAATCATTAAATAAATTTATTTGTGAAGTAAAAAATTATAATAATTGAGTTTGGGATTTCATCTAATGATTTACCATATGGGTTTCCACCCACGATAATTATAAGTCATTGCATGCATATCATATCAAGTTAAAATTTATCAAATAAAGTAACATATAGATTGATTCTGAAGGAGATTCATAGGGGTAAAAATATAACTACAAGAGTTATGGGATAAAGGGTTGATCAAATAAATTTTGAACTTGTGTGTAGTACAAATAGTGTTAGTTCCTAAACTAAATGTAGGGTGGATAATGTGTACTAATTCTAAATACATTAAAAAGATAACCATAAATTATAGAATTATATTTCCATGTATGGATGATTTTGTATGTTTCTTAAATGTAGTTAATTACTTCATTAAGCTTAAATTGAAGAGTGGATATCAACAAATTTGTATAAAGGAAGGTGACGAGTGAAAAAAAAATTAATACACGTGAAGTTTTATATTAGTGGTTGGTTATGACATTTGGGCTAACTAATGCACTGAGTACATTCATGAGATTGGTGAACAAAGTTATGAAACCATTTTTTGGTAAGTTTCAAATTTTATATCTCCATGGCATATTAATTTTTAGTATAATATAGGAATAACACATGCATTATTTGAACCAAGGCTAAATAAGTTAAAAATGAAAAGTTGCTCATAAATTTAAATAAATAAAATTTCATGTAGAAATTATTCATATACATGGGGTTTTTAATTTCTCAATAAATTTTGAGGATGGATTCAAAAAGTGTTCAAGTTATACTATATTGGTTATCATCGCATATTACATTTGAAGCATGTAGGTTTCATGAATTAATGAGTTTTTACAATAATTTAATGATGTAATTAAGTGGGACACATGAAATGATCATTGATGTGATGTGAAAAGATAACATATATTTGAAATAAAAATAAAAATATAGTTTCTAGTAGTTGAATAAGAAGATAATTGAGCAACCATTTCTAGCATTATTGTATTCAGTAAAGTATTTTAGGTAGATTTAAATTTAAATTAAATAGAAAAAGGATAAATAATAAGTCATAAATGATGCCTATCACATATTTTAGTGAGAATTTAAATTATGAAAATTGAAAATATTTATCATATGATCAAAAAATTATGCAAATGTGCAAGCCCTAAATAAATGGAGACATTATTTATTACATAAGGAGTTTGTAATTTATACAAACCATTAAGCAATGAAATTAATAAATAGTTAGGTAAATTTAATTAGAAACACATGAAGTGGGTTAAATTCATATAGAGCTATTGATTTTGTTTAAGGCATAGGAGTGGAAAGTCAAATAGATTTGTAGATGAATTAAGTAGAAGAGTTCTTTTTTTGAATTAATTAAAAGTGTAAGTTGTAGGATTTAATATTGTGAAAGGATGTTATAAAAATGATGAATATTTTATAGATGCATGGAAATCATACATATAGAAAGTGAGTGAAGATAGAATACCATGGTTACAATATTTTTCTTGATATGGATTGTTGTTCTAAGAAGCACAGTTGTGTATACCTAGAAGTTCAATGCACAAAAAATTGATTAAGGAGAAACATAGTGGATTTGTTTTAGGTGATTTTGGTTATGAATAAATATTATCATGAGTAGAGGATAATTTGTTTTTTTGTGAATGAGTATGGATCTGTGAAAATATGTTCATAAGTGTAGAATTTTCTAACTAGCGAAAGGGAGAAGTTACAATGGAAGGTTGTATTAACCATTGCTAATTCCAAAGAGACAATGGGAGGATATAAGAATGGATTTTGTTTTAGGTTTTCATAGAACACATAGGGTAAATGATTCCATATTTTCTCATTATGTTTATATTTTTTAAGATGTAACTTTTGTTTCTTTTAAGAAAACTAACGATGGGATAAATATTGATAGCAAAGTTTTCAGAGAGATTGTGAGGCTACATGGTTTTATGAGCACCATATGCTTAGATGAATATTTTAAACTTGTTATAAATTTATAGATGATGTTTTGGAATAATTTAAACACCAAAGTTAAGTTCATTTCATCCTACCATTGTCATTAATATAGATAAATGAAGATAGTCAATAAGAGTTTGGGTAATCTGTTGAGATATTTCATTAAAGGTAATTTATGAACATGGAATAATAATGTAGTAAAAGATGAATTTACATATAATAATTTAGTGAAAATCATAGAAGGAATACACCATTTGATAATTTTTACGTGTCAATTCCAAGAGTATTTGTGGAGTTAAGCAACATGAGAAGTCAACAAAAAAAAAGTGTGCATGTAGAGGATTTTTTATAACATAAGTAAGAATTACATAATTAAGTGCATGAACAATTGCAGAAAAATTATGAACAGTAAAAATAGTACACATTTTTGAAGATAAGGGGAGTAAAATAACATGTTGGATATTTGGTCTTAACACACTTCAAGAAAGAGTAATTTTGTAGAGGTGCTTATGATAAGATGAAATGAAAAAATATTAGTCCATGTAAAGTGTTGATATATCACCATTTTTTAATGTGGTTGATTTGTATGCATATGATGAAGGAAAAAATAGTGATAGTGACAATGTAGATTCTGAATAAGTGAATTAGATAGCCCATATTATATAAAATAAGTGTGATGAAGTTGAACATGGGATTGGCATGTAAGTTGGAAAGGTTACACATTTAAAAGAATACATATATTTCTATTATATTGGAAAGGTTAAGAAATTAAATATACGATGTGGATAAGCACATTATAAGTTTAAAAATAAGGTATACCATTTTTAAATATCTTAGAATTTACATTAATAGGAGTACAGGTTTATGTTTTTACCTAGGGTGTATGATGCAAGAGCATCCAGGTTCATCTAAAATTTGCATCAATAAAAAATATGTTAGTTTAGGAAATTTGACTGAGTGTTTTATTGTGCAAGTTCATTATTCTATTTTTTCTTTATTTTTAAGTTTACACAAGTCCAATGCATGTTTAAACCTCTTTTTTTTTCACCGCTTTTGAGTGCACATATATTTTTGTGTAATTTTTCACTACTTAAGAGCATGCATATATTTTGTGTTTATAATTTTCTTGCACTTATTGTTACACAAAATTATAATTTGGGTTTACTTGAATAATATTGAGAATATTTGCACAAGTTATAGTCTTGATATTTTTCACAAGCACATTATTAAAATTATATGCATATCTATTTAAAAATTTCATGACATCTTTTGATAAAATTAGAGAGGTTCTTTGCATAGGTTGGTTATTTAGTGCATTAAAATCAAGGTCAATGATAATTCTTGGAGGATTTGATTCTTATCTATGTAAACATAATATTGATTTATGAATCATTTATATAACATATTATGTGAGATAATTTTACTAAACAATATGAATATCATGTTCCAATAGTTTTTTGATGAATTTTTTACATGAATATTTTGTGGGAGGTACAATCACTGAGGGGTGAATCAATTATGAAAGATATTTCAAACTTCAATTGTAATACTTTAAAACTCTTAATAAATGACCACAAGCATTCATAAAGCATACAAGATGTTTATAACAATTAATAAGAAAGTTAACGCAAGATGACACACATAACACAATATCTATGTGGGAAACCCTCTTTGGGAATAAAATCCACTCTCAAGACTATAAACACATGGACTACATGTCCTATAATATTATTATAAACAAGAGACCTTTTACTGAATTACCCACTTCACAAGGATCACCCACTTGTTCTAAATTTTGGGCACCCATATAACACCTATGAAATCAATAGCTTTAGAACTCTAATTATAGATCAATCTGATTGGATAAACAATGTTTAACACCTCTCTTTCACACTCATCACACAAAAAAACTTTCTCATATAAACAATGCATCCAAAATACCCTTTTGGATCTCTTTAGTCTTCTTCACTCATCCTCAATATATTCTAAATTTTATTCCATCCATTGAGAACACTCCCTTTGATATCTTTCCTTTGTCTCTATCTTTTGCTCTCAACACATTCACATTTAAGTCTAGAAACCATTGCCTTGGTCTCCACTATTTATAGATTCTTCATAAATATTATCTTCTTGATCAGCCATAAGACTTGCCTTAACTATTAAAACATCTAACATGCTAATACATAGCTAAAATTCATCCTCACAGGTTAGCTATAACATCTATGGGTCACACTTAAGTAGTGACACCTTTCAATTAGGCCTTAGTAGACCTTATATGTCTCATGAAGACCTATTCACCCATTTATCACTTCATTGATCAAATTAAGAATATAGGATCACTTTAAACTACATGAGTCCACTCCATATGACCCTTATGACATATTCAGGTGAATACATTCACCAAAACACTTTTCTACTAAAGCACAATTTACTCAAATAGAATTATATACATAGTAGCACCATAAAAGAACAAAAAGTCAAATTTGAAGCTCCATAACTTTGACTATACAAAGACTCAAACCTTATAACTAGATTATATTTATGTGCCTTGAAGTCCTATACAAATTTAATTTAACTGCATCAATAAATTCATCTTGGATCAAAAATTATAGATTAAAAACTAATAATGGGTTTTCCCTCATTGATTTGAATGTTTAAATTCCAACAGTTACTGTTCAAACACTAAACATTGAGCACCTTGACCTAATATCATGCTTCTTGGAAACTATGGACAAATATGCATAGTCAATCTCCTATGAGTATCTTTATCTTTACCTTGAAATGATCATGGTGGATCTTATATCAAAGCTCCCATGATTATGCCACTTGGTAGCTCTACATGCCTTTTGCACATTTGAATTTTAAATTGACCTACACCATTGATCTCTATTAGTATGAACACCATGAACCATTAATCTTAGATCATATTAACAAGATAGAGACACTTGTCACAAGTGCATTTAATCTTAGGAACCTTTGACAATTTGACTTCATGCACACTGGTAGATCAAGATCTGGATGATAAATTCTCACCATTAGACCTACCGATTAGTGACCTCATGCTTCAATTTTGTTAAAATTGATGGTCTCTTTCCCATCACAGTCTACAAGAGTAACTTTGAAGGTTTATAACTTGAGCTAGAAAACACTTCAAGTGTCTAAATTTTTAGGGTACCTTTTTGGCCCTATATACAACATCTTTATAAAATATTTTGATTTAAGTTGAATTTTTGAGTACCAGTGTGTGATATGGATTCTCTTAAGCTAGAAGATGAATGTTTCTCATTTTAAATGATCAAGTGACACACCAGAACTTCACCAAGACATCTATGGATGCCCCATAACTTCTTCTTTATCCTTAAAAACTTGAAAATGTGCCATATATTCTCCAAGATATCAAACACAAGTTATTTGTCATTAATGCACTAGTATCTCATGCTTTATTTGACATCAATGACAACATAACATCAATGACCATGCTCAACAATCTCCCCCTTTGTCATTGATGGAAAAACACCCTCAAAATGACTTTTTACTCTTTTAAACTTCTTTATTCTGATATTTCTTCCCCTTTGAAATTAATGGCAAAGGGTCTCTTCCTTAACATGCCAAAAAACATTCCTTAATATTATCTATGCATTCAATTATTATTAAGATGCTCAAGATACTTACATACTTTCAAGCATATAAAATAATTGATCCCCCTTTGATATGTACCAATCTAAAATTAGAATTATATGATCCTTGGACCTAAAAAACTACTTCATATATTTTATAAGTCTCTCCCTAACATCATGCTCCATCTTATGTCATCTGTTCTTTGACATACACCAATCTGAACTTGGGATTTTCTGATCCTTGGACCTATCTACCTAAAAAAAATAATCTCTCTTTTTTCATGCATGGAGATTCAATACCTTGTCAAAATACATGACTTCCTTTGATCAAGTCATCATTTCAATCTTATTTAATTCATAATTATAATAGACATCTTCACACATATATCATGACTAAAGCATCTTCACATAAGTTCCACCTTATATCATGCACATCTTCTTCAAGCCACACAAGCTAACTGAGTTATCTCCCCCTTATCCAAACACAACTTCAAATGATATTCTTGTCCTATAATTACTTATCCTTGTCTTTGACTGATCAACCTCTTGAACAAGCATCCAAACTAATTTAACCTTCTTAGAGTCCTTCATTTATAATCTTATCTTTAACATTCTCTTGCTTACCCTTGCACTTTGATCATTACCTAGAACACATGTACTTATTTTCACACAAAAATATGTCTCTTAAGAAGCATAGGTAGAGACACCCACCTGTCATAAAGGGACTAAAGATCTAAAAACTTAGGAGACTCCCATATTTCCATGTTCTTAATTAACTTTCAGTTCTTCCGCATTTGATCAATTAATTTAAGTAATTGATAAGTTCTTACATTTAGGACCAAAAAGTTAAACACACCATTAATAATATTTTAATATGATAAACATACATTTCTATGTAATAAAATATCTTGATAACTCACCATCCTTGATCAGTCACTTACAAACCACCATTCTCTTGCCTGTAGACCTTCTTAACCAACAACATCATATAAACTTTCTTGTCCGATCATATCAACCAAATCTCAACTATTATCCACCATGCTTCCTCTTATTATCAAGTGTCTCCTTGAAGCCTATATAGAGACACCCTAACCCACAATGTCATAAAACAATGTGAAACTAGGAGTTGCCCACAACTCCTCATATTCCTCCTCCTCCTTGGTCATCTGATAATGATAGTTATTATTCTTATTATTAGGATTAAAAGAAGAAAATTTCTCATCCACTACAATTTTTTAAGAAATAATTGGAAATACATGGAGACAACAAATATTCATGACATACCATTTCCTCTGAAGAAATAACCTCATCACTAGGCATTGACAACTAATGTTCTTTGCCTGAAAATTCCTCAATAATTGTAGTATGTTTGCTTATATCCATGCATACTTCAAAAATAGCCTCAACTAGAACTTTGGTCTTCTCCTTGAGCTCAACTTGAACTTACTTTTGACTCTCCTTTTCTTTCTAGATAGATGATACATTTTATTATCATTCTTGAACCTTCTTTATATCTGATTCCTCTTTTGTTTTAATAGGTAGTCCACCTTGATCTTTTAGCTCAACTAAATTAGTTTTATTGGTCTTCACTTCCTTAGGATTCCATATCAAGGATTGACTTTTTTTAGCATGCTAGGATGTCCATACACCTTCTTATGACATGAGAGCTTTCTTCTATAATATCTTGTAATATGACTGACTTGATGATAACAAAAATAAATAACATAATTTATACCTTCTACTTGATTAATATTCCAAATATTATAAAACATACCATCTTTTCTCTTAGGTTCATTAAGCTCAATCTTGAATATCTTAGGTCTCCATACTTGGGTTAGAATCTTCCCATGCATTATTGGGTAGACTCTTGCAATATGTCTCGTGTCATGACAATTATAGCAAACTATATTATCCATACCTCTAGCTGACCAATTTCTCTTCCTTCTATAGTTTCTTACCTTATGACCAAACCTATGACAAGCATAATAATGACCATTAAAAGTTTTTTCATACATCATGGCACTTAGCTGCTTGATGGATCTTTTCTTATTGATCTTGGTGCTTACATCCTTCTTGTCTTGAGATGACCTTTATTTTTCTTTCTCAATCATATTTACCTTGACAATAAATTATTCATACTCATCCTTAAATAAATCTATCTTGGTATTAAATTGAACACTCTCATCCTCTTTAGCTCTCATACTTGAGCTTGTAGCTTCTAATTGAATTTTGAGATCTTATATAGTCTCCTTATCCTTCTTAGATTTTTTATCCATGTCATACTTCAATCTACATGCTTGCACTTCAATAATATTTATATAATCTATATTGGACTTTAACTCATCATTTTCACCTTACTTTGAACTCAACTTGGCATTTGTCTCTTCTAACTAAGTTTTGAGATGTTTGTATTCTTCCTCTTTTAATTCAGATCAGTCTTTGTAACCCTTAAATGATTCTCAAGATTGTTGATGCGTTATTTATTATCTTTTGATTTTGATCTTTCTTTCAAGGATTATATATCCTTATTGATCTTGATGCATTAATCTATAATAGCCTTAGTTTAAGGCCATGATTTTATTCTAAGCTTCTTCTTGATCATACTCTCTCATCCTACCTCTATACTTCTCAAAAAGTGTTGTGAGAAGATTTCAATTTTATTCACTTGATTTTAGACATGCATAAATAACCTCCACTTGAGCCTTCAACTCTTGATTCTCTTTCTTCAATTACTTAGCCATATTGTACCTTGGATCACCTTTAAGTGGTTAAACTTTCACATAAGGTCATGTTCTGATACCAATTATTGGAGGTATAATCATTGAGGGTGAGGTGGTGAATCATTGATTCAAGATATTTCAAACTTTAATTTTAACCCTTTCTAACTCTTAATAAAATACCACAAGCTTTCATAAAGCATACAAGATGTTTATAACAATGAATAATAAATATGATGCAAGATCACACACATAATACAAGATCTACATGGGAAACCCTTTTAGATAATAAAACCCATTGTCAAGCCTACATACACATGGAATAATTATCTTATAAGATGATTAAAAATAATAAACCTTTTAGTGAAGCACCCACTTCACAAGGATCACCCACCCCTAAGTATCAATAAAGACCCACTTGCTCTAAATGTTGAGCACCCACACAACACCTATAAAATCAATAGCTCCAAAACTCTAATTACAGATCAATCTAATTGGATAAATAATGTTAAACACATCTCTTTCACACTCTTTACACACACTCAAACTTGATCATACAATAAATACATCCAAAACACCCTTTTGGATCTTTCTATTCTTCTTCACTCATCCTTAATATGTTATATACTTCAGTCCATCCACTGAGCATGCTCATTTTGATCTCTTTCCTTGATCTCTATCTTTTGCTCTCAACACATTCACATTCAAGTATAGAAACCATTTCCTTGGTCTCCACTATTTATATCTTCTTCATGAATATTATTTTCTTTGTTAGTCACAAGACTTTATTTAACCCTTAAGAGATCTAACATGATAATACATAGCTCAAATCCATCCTCATAAGTCAGCCATATAATCTATGGGTCACACTTAAGCAACTACACCTTTCAATTAGGTCTTAGTATCCCTTATAGGTCTCATGGAGACCTATTCACCCATTTATCACTTCATCAATCAAATTAAGAACATAGGATCACTTTAAACTACATGAGTCCACTCCATATTACCCTTATGACATATTCATGTAAATACATTCACCAAAACACTTTTATACTAAAGCACAATTTCTCAAATAGAATTTTGTACATAGGAGCACCATGAATGAAAAAATATTCAACTTTGAATATCCATAAATTTGATTATATAAACACTAGAACCTTATAACTAGATTCTCTAGATGTGCCTTGAAGTCCTCTATAACTTTACTTTCTACTACATCAATAAATTCATCTTGGATCCAAATTTATAGCTCAAAAACTAAGTACTAGTTTTCCCTCATTAATTTGAATATTTAAATTCCAATTATCACTATTCAGACACTAAACATCAAGCACCTTAACCTCATATCATACTTCCTAGTAACTATGGATAAATACGCACCATAAATCTCCTCTAAGAAGATTAATATTTACATTGTAACATTCACCATTGATCTTATATCAGTGCTCCCATGATTGTGCCACTTGGTAACTTTGTGTGCCTTTGGCACATTTGACTTTTGACTCAACCTATACTATCGATCTCTGTTAGTATGAACACCTATGAATCATGATATTTTATTATATTAATGATATAGAGACGCTTGTCACAAGTGCATTTAATCTTAGTAACCTTTGACAATTTGACTTCATGTGCACTACTGGATCAAGATCTAGAGGATTAACCCTCACTGTTATATCTAATAATTAGTGACCTTAGACTCCAACGTTGTTAAACTTGATAGTCTCTGGCCCATCATAGTCTATAAGAGGAACCATCATAGTCTATAAGAGGAACTTTTAAGGTTTATAACTTAAACTAGAAAACACTACAAGAGTCCAAATTTTTAGGGTACCTTCTTGGAACTATAGATAACATCTCCATGAAATTCTTTGACCTTGGTTAAATTTCTAAGTAACATAAATAAATGCATAAACATCTTGGTTCATTCATATTTTCTTGATGTGAAATGATGGTTTGGCTTCTCTTAAGATAGAAGGTGCATGTTTCTCATTCCAAATGATCAATTGATAGACTAGAACTTCACCAAGACAAATATGGATTCCTCAAAACTTATTATTTATCCTTATAAACTTGTAAATGTGGTGTATAAACTTATCAATGACAACCTAACATCAATGACCATGCATAACATATTTTTTTACAAATTACCTCTGTGTATCTTGGTGTGACACATATATCCCTATGATTTGTAATAAGAAAGAGTCATTTCACTTATTTCCTTGAATCATGGAAGATATTATAAGAGAGGAATCCAAAGAGGGTTAACTTGACCATTAGTGAATACACATAAAAAATGATTGAATGAAACTAACACCCTAAGCCTTTTCACAATGTTTGAACAAGAGTAAACAAAATATGAATCAAATAGAATAATAAACATAAAAAATAATAAATTTCTTGAAATACCTTAGTTTCTTTATTTAAAGAGGCATTTATTTGGATTATATAACTATAGGTCTTTAGTAATGTTAAATTTGCATGCATGCAACATCTCCCCTTATCTACACTTGATTTTGATTGAGAATTGGCTTGAGAATTGTGTATCTCCTTAGTTATTTTGGTAGAATAAGTTTAGGTTCAATAATCCTATCTATAATTGAGGGGGGACCTTCAATTTATAGACTTGTGAAATTAGCGAGGACCATCCATATTGATCTCCAAATGGAGGGATAGGAATGAGTCTTCACATTCATCAATGTTGGAAGTTGGAAACGTAAAAGTTTTCATTTAATTAAATTTGGACTGTTGATATAATTGGAAGAAAAGTATAATCATGACACTTTTTAGAGTGTGTAAGAGGGTGTAATAAGGAAGAGTGTGTAAGAAGGTGTAATAAAGTGTAAGAGATTACTTCCAATCCTCTCATTTCCCATTGAATTCCCATGTGATGTCACCAAGATGAGGTAATATTATCTTTTTTTTATTTTAGATAAATATGGATATTCTAGAAGTTATGGAAGATTATGTTAGGGATAGACTACATTAATTAAATAATTTTAATTAATAATTAGAATAAAAGTGATTTTAGTGGGTTTTAAAGCATTAATAAAAGACATAATTAATTGATTATGGGGGGATAGTAAATAGAATACAAATAATATCTGACATGAAGTGTTCAATTTTATGTCTCTACAAACATTAATAATTCAATTTAAAAAATTATTTGATGCTGTAGGACATGATGCATTAGGATATAACATGGTATCTTTCCTTTGAGTTTCATTATACTTTTAATATTTGTGGTACATAAAAGTGAATTATTTGATGTTAGCAGGTGTAACATAATTAATTAAAGTAGGTTGATCTTGTACCTTTATAAGCAAACCCCTACACTTGTACAAGGGATAATGGATGTCATATAGTTAAATTACAATATATAAAATTAGATCTTAAGAATATTCTAAGTGATTTTTTTTAGAGAGATAAAATTACAAAGTGTGTGGGTTAGCAATCAAAGATGTATTAATCTAATGTTGAAATGCATCTCATTCTCAATTTTTTTTCTATGTTTTTATGTGTGTCAGTTTTAATTTTTTTAGTTATATACGTATTATTTAATATTACATTATGTAATCTAAGGACTACATGGTCTAAGCCATCCCTTAATTAAGACCCCTAATTATGGTTGCATGATGTTGAATATGGATGTGAAGGATTAAACTACACACACACGCACACACACACACACACACACACACACACACACACACACACACACACACACACACACACACACACACACACACACACACACACACACACACACCATTTGAGTGGGTCATGTTGAAGATGAATCTGATAAAATCTCAAGGTATGTAAATAGATTGTGGATGGAAATTTAAAATGAGTTTGGTATGATCAAACTATGATTTTTTAAGGAAGTCAATTAGTGTTTGTTGAAGGCAGAGGAAAATTTATCATTTAAAAATAATGGAATTGCATGAAATAAAGAAAACTTAATAGTTAGAGGATCTTATGGATGAGGTATAAGTCTTGGAGTCCTTGGTTTATGGTTTATATGTGTTGAGATAATACATAGAGAATTTGAGTGTTCACATGCACATATTTAATAAAGTAGAACTAATGCAAATGATCATATTACACAAACATAGGAGAGTGTTTCATATATTCATAATATAGATGAACCTAAAAATTGATATTATATAATTAATTAAGAGGGTGTTGTTAAATCCTATAAAAAATGGAAATATTCTTTCACAACAAAATATTTTTTCATAACTATTTATATTTTTAGAGGTAATTTCTATAAATTTATTATTGATAGTTTTAGTAATGATAACAAAAAATTTACAATAAATGGTAGTAATGCTTCGTTTGAAGATAAAAATGCATCAAAATTCATATAATTTTTCTTAATTTTTTAAGGGATACCAAATTATATTAAATAAAAAACAATTGGTAAGTTTCCATGTTGGGGTATATAAGGATTAAGTGTTATGAAACAGAATGCCTATGGATTTTGACCATAAGGCATAGCATGATAGCCACATAAACACCTAAACATTGGTGAAATATGTAATAACACATACACTAAATATTTTTAATGATAAGAGTGAATAATTTGACATGATTCTAAAGGTATTGATGATTTCAATAAATGAATTACTAAAATAGGTGAAAGAGTAGATCACATGTTATACATTGATTTATAAGTGTATGCAAGAACTGAACATAGGTATTGACGTAAAAAATAAAGTTCCACTTGAGGTAAAATGGATACTAAGTGAGTTTTATGAGATTGTGTTTAATGTTTTACCAAATTGGTTTCTAACAATGAGAAATATAATTCATCACATGTATTTTATACCAAGTTTGAATTTACTGAACAATGTGTCATATATATTAAATCCAAAGAAGAATGTAAAGGTGAAAATAAAAGTACACAAAAGTAAACAAAAATTAGAACCTATAATATATGCACATCTCCTTTTTATTTAAATGATAAATTTCATTTCACCTTCAACACACACTAATAGGCTTACATAACATATCACAATATGATCATCCCAACTCATATTGAATTACCATGTGTAATTCAATTACATACCTTGATATATTATTAGCATCATCTTTAATATGAGCCACTCTAATGGTAAGTCAATATAATTATTTAGTGTACTCTTTCACACTAATTTCACTCTATATCATGTTATAAATCTTATTGAACAAACTAATTTATAATATGTTGGAATGAATTTAGCCTAGAGATACATGACAAGTATATTCCAAATATAAATATTATAGTTGTATTGGGATAGTATTTGAATTTTAACATGCTCCCACAATAGGAATATGTGACCTTTAAACTTGGTAGATGGAGGATAATATAATTGGAATATAAAATATCATATCTTAAGGATAGTCTAAGTGATTATTCTGAGAGATATCTAAATTTGTAAAGACTTTAAGTTACCAAGTAGAGATCTATGGATCCAATGCTTTAATGCATATCATTGTGATATTATTATTTCTATGTTATTTTGTGTCTATATTATTATAATCACAACCAATGAAAGGTGGGAGGTGAATAAGTGTATAAAATTTTCTTTCAATTCCATATATCATTCATTAATCTTTGAAATTAATATAGAGATATAACAATGTATAATCAACCATTCATATGAGCATGAAATAGGAACATAACAAATGAACACAAGATATATATGGTAAAAATTTATGGGGGATAAAACCTAATGAAACACATATTTTAATATAGTCCTACATGAAATTAATCAAAATTTAGTGAGGCACCAACCCCATAAGGATCACCAACCCCTCACTAGTCAGGCACCAACTCAACTAGTCCTTTGGCAAGCATCAACTTACAAGGAGGAACCAACCCCTAGGTAACTCAGTACTAAATAAACCACCTAGAACCTTTGAAAACAATTGGAAACATTTTTATCACTCAAATTATGAGGATCCCCTCCTTTCACTATTCACACTCTTTTATCTCTCTCAACTAGCCTTTTAGGCCTCTTTGCTCAACTCACCCTTTTCTTAGTAGAATCAGGTCATATGACCTTGATCATCACCTATATAATCACTATTAGGTATTCATGACATATTAAATACACATATATAATTTTATTTAAACCCTCTACCTATTTTCCAAACTTTTATTTCATTTTCTCATGTCCTTAATATTCTAACTAGTCAAGTTAGGCCTATTAGACCTCCTTTTTATACTTGACTCTTGCTCTCACCCACCTTGGTCAGAAAAAAACCTATACATATTTATATCACCATTATAATATGTCAAAAAACATTTTTCATAAGTTTAACAACCATTACATAGGTTAGTCATCACCCATAATGACTAAAACCACCATTAGGCCTAATAGAGACCTAATGCAATTAGGCCTTCTCAAAGCACATGTTTTACCTTGGCCATCTTGGAAAAAATTGAGCCTAAAAAAATGTATGAAAAAATTCACACATGATTCAATTGTTACCCTTATAATATCACCTTATGTCCCCAACACCATTTTGATCATTTCACTCTTTGAACCACACCATTAGGTCTACTCACAATTAGGCCTACTCACTACCAAAATGTTTGTCTTGAATATCTAAAGTATACACTCAAATTTTCCACATAACCACACACACACACACACACACACACAAACACACACACACAAATAGATATATGTATGTATGTATGTATGTATCCACATGAACTTAGGGTCTTCATCATTTCCATTGTATTTCACCACACATGGTAAAAGACCTCAAACTGATAATTTCCATATGCTCACTCAGAACTGCGTATAGGCTTCAAAAACCCAGTTAAGAACCTTTGAATTTTAACACATTCATGAGAATTTATTATGAATAAAAATTAATTAAAATTAAAATATAATACATATATAAAAACTTCATGTGAATTTTATTCTTCAACTCTGTGCATAATGACTCAAACACATCATTCTCACTCACACCAAAAACTACTTGTAGCTCCAAAACACAGTCATGGAAATCAAGACATAGAAAACCTATGTGAATAATTTTATTAAATTAAAATGGGTTTAAATTATACTTAAAAATACTTATAAAATATTTAAATAAATATATTACATGGTTACATATCAATATTGGTCTTACATACCAATATCATTTCTTCACTCTACACAGACCTTACTATGTTAGTGTAGAGTAATTTTTTACTCTATGTCATATTTAATTTATTTTTGATTTGAGCACTATAATTTTGGTTCGTGTGCACCTTGGACATCGTGGCATAATTTTGAAGCAGAGGGCCAGTTCATTTTGCCTAAGTATCGAAGTACAGCGGAAGCTGCCAAGTGTCACTCTCTAGGAGATGAAGCTAGATAGATGGCATCCTCTGAACACCATTTTGTAACTTTTGGGAAGGCCACAAAATGTGCCACATACCTAGTGATAGTTAAACAAAATGCAGCATGTGTCAGCATCCACATTGCATAGAGGCATCTATGTTTCATTATACTTTTTGACAAAAGATTTTCAACAAGCTAAGTGGCAAAGAGAGTGGAAAGCACCAGGTGGCAGTTACAGAGGCCCTAAAATACCTGTTTGAAGAAGCAGCAGAAGCCACCATGTGTCATCAACTAGGAGACTTTGGCCCAATACTTTTGTTTAACGCATAAAGGCATCATTTCATTTTTTCTTAAGTATTGAAGTAGAGCAGAGGCTGCCAAGTGTCACCTTCCAGGTCCCCCTCTACTCCATCTATAGAGAAAGTGGAAGGTGCCACATCCCCTTAGAAGGAAAGTGAAAGATGCCATGTATCTTCCCAGGAGTAGTGGAGGTCACCACGTGTCAACCTCTGAGAGACGATCTTGAGCCTAATTATCGAATAAGGATTTTGGTGGGTCCTAGATGATTTTTCAAAGAACCGAGGAAGCACCCAAGTGAAGACTACCATGTGCATCCATCCTTTCTTAAAGGTTTCCTAAGCAAGGAACGCAGTGAGTTTTGTTTTGATAAAAATGCAAAGTATCGAGAAAGTGGAAGTGGCCAAGTGTCATCCTCCAGTGCCTTCTAGACAAAAGGATAGAAATTTCATAAATTGACTAAGTGTCCTCTTCCATTTCAATAGAACAGAGTGCCCGTCTACCTGTTATAGTGAAATGGAGGGAAATTTGGCAAGAGTTATTCATGGTAGATAGAACAGTGTATTGGGTAGATTTTTAAGGCTTGCGAGTATTAAAGATGCCATCTGTTTGTCCCCTATAAGCTAAGGTAGAGTAGATAGTTGAGTGGCCAAACAGGTGATGGAATGAGGAATTTCATATGCAAAGAAGAGGTACTAGATAGGGATCGCCATGCCATAGTCAAGGCAGTTCTTGATAAGACTAGGATGCATCCAAGGCATTGAATGCACCGTCTATTTGTCTCTCATGAGTGAAGGATGGAATAGAATTGTGTGGGAGGGGGAGTGATGGAAGGAAACATTTGAGGCTATAAAAGAAGAATTGTAAACTAAAAAGGAAAAAAAATTCTATAGTATTAGACTTGCTGAAGTTCTTGACCAATAACATCATTTACTCTTGTCTCAATTTTCTTGAATTGTAAAGTTGATATAACCATGCATGTTTTTGTGCCCTTTATGTGGTTGAATGAATTAAGGAAATTTTAGCTCCATGCCTTGGTTGGTGTTGTCTGTGTCATTGGCAAAGTATTTTATGTTATAGATTTGTTGTAGTTGTGATTAAGAATGTCATTTGCTTTTGTCTCATTTTCTTGAATTGGAAGGTTACATAATTGTATGTGACTTTTGCACCTCTTATGTGATTGGAAAATTCTATTAAGAAGATTGAACACTATGCCTTGGTTGATAGTCTCTATGTCTCAGTGAAAGAACTCCTTGTTGTTAGCCTCTATTTCTGTTATTTCAATCTCTTACATTGATCATGCACTTGTCTACTCTTAAATGTGGTTGAATCCTATAATAGTCTCACTTTGCTTAGGTTAGGATTAGGATTACATTCAGGTGCATCGCCATAGTTAGGTTTCATTCCTGCATTTGCATTTTTGTTTGATCTCTTATCCCTTTTCCCCAATACCCAATACAAAAGAAGAGACCAGCTTCTCTAAAATCTGGAGGTTGTTTCAAGCCGCATCATCCCACAGCTTGAAACTTCCCATTGTTGATTGGTTAAGATATAGCACAATTTTATGCCATCAACAATTTTTGGCATGCCTAGTGGGACTCATCCTTCAAGGAAGTTAGAGAATTCTTGGTGTATTCTTCAGCCAATCAGCCTTTGGAGGTTTTTATCGACACCAACAATGATTCTGAGTCATCAGCCAATCAAGCAGTATCATCAAGAAATCCCTTTTGGTATGTATAATTCTGTTACTCATAGATATGAGTCTTATTCTCCTTATATATTTAATCAAGAACAAGCTTCTCCTAGAATCATGTCAAGTAATAAAGATGTATATGACTATGAGCTATACCAATGTTATACCCAGTCTCCCCAATATATCATGCCCCATGCTCAACCTGACCTCATTTTCACCTTCAAAAAAGCATTGATGGGATTTAAAAAATATGTGTTAGAGCTTGACAGCAGGAGGGGATATGGCCAAGAAATTCCTCGTCATGTTATCTATCAAGTAAGGGACACAATAAATCTGATTAAAAGTGAGTGGGATTCCATTGAAAGGGCAAATTGGCAAGAGATTACATATGAGATGTTAGATGTGTGTGGATTGATTGCATTTCTAGAAGAGAAGCTAAACATTCATGAGAGACATCTTTACCAAGGTCAAAACCATTTCCCAAATAATGTAGAGTATATGATAGCATCAAGGGAAAAGGACCCTAAATCCTCACTTTACCCTCAAGTCCCTCCCACTCTTCCTTAATAAGCCTCTTGTTTTCCATCACAACCTTCTTCTTTATTCCTTTTCAAAGAAGAATATATTTTAAAGGAAGCAGTTGAGTATGCAGAAGAGTACGCTCAATTCATGACTAGTCAAAAGGATTCCATAAGTACAGATGAAGAGGAAATCACCATAGATCCCCCCTTTGATAAACAAGAGGAC
This sequence comes from Torreya grandis, assembly GCA_037957365.1. Classification (NCBI taxonomy): domain Eukaryota; kingdom Viridiplantae; phylum Streptophyta; class Pinopsida; order Cupressales; family Taxaceae; genus Torreya; species Torreya grandis. The sequence goes on from JARHVA010000078.1 coordinate 8,451,079, forward strand.
AAGTCACCAACTTTCTCCTTAACTTCTGATGAGGAAGATATCATTTCTGACTTTTTCCTCACCCTACAAGAAGATATGGAAGAACATGGACACTCCCTTGATCAAGCCATTGAGATGGGTAACACTATCCTTCAAGAAGGCTATGGATTGGCCAGATATGGAAAAGATGACTGTGAGGCTCAACTAAGTATACAAAAGGGATACCAGCTTTTAGATTCATCCCTTCAATGGGATAAAGTCATCAAGGAGCATGCTGATGCACTAAAGCTAGAAACTAAAGGAGATAAGCTAAAAGATAAGGAATATTAGAAGGCACAGCATGAAGACCCAATTGCTGATGATTTCTTGATGACACACGACATCATGAAGAACCAATATTTAATGAGCTTTCAAGGACAAGAAGAGTTTGTGGGTGTCGAAGGCATGTTTGACTTAGACTCATTCGAATGCTGGCAAATCCATGTGGCTAGCATAGAGGACATTCCATCAAAGACATACCCATTGCAATCACTGGTATGGCAACACAAGTTGGCTTGTCATAAAGAAAATGTTAGAAAATTTGTTTTTGATCCTAGAGTGAAATAAGAATATTCAATTAATGTAGTTAGGTAGGTTCCCATTTCTGCATTACTTTGTTTTTAGTTATTACTTTCCTACTTTTCTTTTAAAATAAGCATTTTAAACACAGAGTCGATGTATTAGAAATGTTTTAATTCTTTAAATTTTGCCACAATAAATGCTTCTCCAAATATTTGAGATCTCTAAGGTACCTTGCACTACATAATGTATCCACCTCACTATTTCCCAAAGATTGAGTAGGATTTGCTAGCAGTCACCCAAAATTAATGCTATTTGGGACTTGATAGGCCCATAAATATCCCTTAGCAAATTTTAAAGATTACAACTCTCAAGCAAATTGTGAACATCCCTACTCATTGCGATTGTTAGCACCTAAGGAAGTTTGCTTTAGTGAGTGTGTTTTCTATGCTACACAAAGCTCATATACCAAATATTACACAAGAGATACAAAGATGGCATGAGCATCATCCTCACAGCAAGGAACAGGGACACCTAGATATCTAGATAGGTTACTAGCAAGTAAATCATATGTTATAGCTCTTACGCAACTGCCAAAAGAGCTACCCAAGAATAAAAACCCTGAGAGTCGGTTAGACCAGTGACCCATCAAGGGTAAAAGACTATGTAGATGGAATCATGGACCTGATTCTACAAAGAGCCAGTGGCAAGAACCTCAGAGAAGGGGCACACCAAAGGTGTCTACAAAGAGCCAGGGTAAGGCAATATGAGACATTCGAGATGAGGATATGGACCTCACAACTAGCTCAATTCATTATTCTAGCTATGCACTCATGCCCAGATATAATTGAATTATGCATGGATTTGCTCAATCCACAATCTTGCTCCATCCAACAAGGCCCCTTCATGTTGTAGGTCACTCTGCAAGCTATTAGGGACATGCTTACCATGTAATATGATGGTACTTCCACCTTCCCCACCATTGATAGGATGCAAAGGATGTGGGCAAATGTCAACACCCAAACTAGGTTTTTGAGGTCTGAGTTGTAAATGGCTGATGACGATACAATGGTACCCACGCTCCCTCCATCAAGGACTTAGTTTTCACCTACTAGCCAAGATGCATTGTCAATGATGGCTCTCATCTTCAGCATGAAGGATGACATGGTTGTATATGCTGAGAAAATGGCCATCCTCTTTAGGCTAAAAATGGTTAATAAAACACAGGAATATCATCTAGACTTCTCTGAGCACATCACTTTCTCAATGGTGGAGCAGCTAACCCAGTTCAGGGCAAAAGGGATATTCAGGTATTCCTCCTTTTTTTTCCATCTCATACTATACTAGAACCTAGACCTTTTCACCCAATTCATGAATTTTAACCTATATGACCCAACTTTTAACCCCCAAAGGACCATCCCTGTGTCTACATGGACACATATTTTGTCAAAGACCAGTGACCCTTATGATTTTTGGGAACTATTTGTTACCCCTATTCTTCATTGCCTCAGCCCTGAGCCTATCATAAACAGGTTATTCCCAAGTGTCACGAACCTCCTAGTCAGTTGCCCAATCCCATGTGACTTCTACTTTTGGGCCCACCACACAATCATATGAGTCCATGGATTCTGTGGGGAACCAGTGTTGCTGCCAAAGGTTTTAACTCTTTAGTTAGCATTCTTGGAAATTGCCTAGTACATATCTATAGTTGATAATGAATATGGCTCTAGGAAAAAGAAAAGGAAGATGTATAATCTTATGTGGATGGCAAGCAATGTAAGCCTAGAAGCCAGAGAAGTCGAGACTATACTGTTGAGGATGCTAGCCTTTGTGGGATTCCTATTGGTTGAGGATAAGTGGGTTTATGACCCAGTAGAATATATAGCCTCTATGGTGAGGACAAATAGAATTGGATCCAGGATTGCGCATGAAAGCCACCCCTTCTAGGAGACCAGGAAAAATCTTGTGGAAGACACCCCTAGTCTCTATGTGGAGCTAATAGATTTGCCCATGCCCCAAAATAGGCCATGGGAGACCTTATATGATAAACAAAGGGATTATGATCCTAAAGACAAGATGACCTCTGGTTTGAGAAGGATGTTGAGGAACAAAGGATGGGATGTAGAAAAAATTGAAGCCTATTGGAGATATAGGCAAGAAATTTCTCAAACCACTCATGCCTTCAGAGGTGTAGATTTAGATGAAAAGTGGGAAGAACTTTGGGATGAATGGCATCCATCCCCTATATCTAGCCCAAAAACTAGCCAAGTGCCAACACTCAGGGTAGCGCATCAAGCTGAAGTGGGACCAAGCCAATAGCCACAGACTTCAGAGCAAGCTGTAGCTATCGTAGAATAGCAAAGAAGTGTGGTATCATCACCACCATAGGCTTCCAAATCATTGGGAGTAATTGAAGTCCCCAGTTCCCCACAAGCACCACTGATAACAACAGAGGTAGAAGGGAGACAAACACAGCTAGAGGTGGAGACACCCAAAAAAAGGAGGGTGTAGTTATAATTAGATCTAGAGGAGGAAGGGGAGCCTCCACAATGCCCTACATAGAGCACTGCAACTTCTCCTTAGGTAAGTATTCCTCCCCATCCTCCCTCTCAATCTATTCCTCACCCTACCAACATAACACCTCCACCCAGTCAGGTGATCCCTCCTACCACTGCTACCATTCCCATCTCACAAGCCACCCCATCATCAGCACCTTAGGCCCTAACATTACACCATTTCCCCCCTCCATTCCTAGAAAGATGCCCCTACAAATCACCCCTAACTAACCAAAGGCTCTCCAATATGGCCTACCATAAGGTTTTCCTTTCATAGGGGGACATATTACATCCCCTTCCACCTTCCAGACGCAGGCCAATGTTGTTAGGAAGGCAAGAGAAGCCCGATTAGAGAAGAAGAGAATTAAGGGGAATAAAGCATCAATGGTCCCACATTTGAGGTCATAATTTGACCCTATCCAATAGCAACTGATGGTGACCCATTTGTCACCCAACATTGCTAAGCTGAGCAAGCAAATGCAACTAAAAGAATACATGATGAATGCAATGGCCATTGACATGTGCCTATTCAGGCCCCAAGATAGAGTTGAGCTGCTAACCGAATCCACTTTTGCAGTCATAGAAGATTATTTGAAGAAATTAAGAAGACTACAGAAGATGGAGGCCGATTTGGCCCAAGAAAAGGCAAACTATAATAGTTTGGCTGAAGAACTAAGCAGGAGAGACAATGAAATAGCTAGTCTATAAAAATAGTTGCAAGATACTATTTCCCTCTAGACTCAACATGTAATTCAGGCCCAAAATGATTCATTAAATATAGATCTTGTACTTGTAAAAGATGCAACAATAGCCCTAAGGTGGGAGAATGCAACATTGTAGGGAAGAGTCAAGGAACTCCAACTATAAGTCACCCAATCACAACAAAGGCTATTGGAGGAGCAGAACAAAGCTACGGCTTTTCAAGCCTAGTTCTAAGCAAAGCAGTAGAGGACCACACAACTGGAAATCAAGCTAGCCAATAGGCCAAGAGGTGTTATAGTAGTGTAGATGGTAAGGGAGCTCTATGATTTAGCGTGGGAGAGATCTCTTCAAAGATTCTCCAGCTCAGGCCATTTTTCACCTTCCTACTCAACACATAGTAACTATGTAAAAGGGTAGAGAATCCAGTATAGAGCACTCTGGCCATGATCTCTAGGAGAGTCATAAACTCCCATTCATTGTTAGAGAAGCTCTACAATGCAATGGATACAACATTGGTAGCCATGGGGATCCCTAACAGAATGGCTACCGTGAAACAGGTCAACGAAGAACTCAATTGCAATGCCACAGCCAATAGTTGCAGAAGCTATCTCAATGTCATGAAAGAAGGCATCGATGAGATGAGGCACCATATTGAAGATCTGGTGCAACTAGGCTTCCATTCCCCATTTTTGGATGTAAGGACTATCCTGATGGCTGATCAACTTAAACCACTATTGCTCGCCAAACAAAGGGATCAAATAGTTTTCCAAAGCTTGTGAGATGATTCCTCAGCCCTAAAGGTCGAAACTATTTTGGTTCTTATTTTTTGGCTAAAGTCTAGACTAAAAGCCACTATCTAGGTCCTATAAGCCTTTTTACACAAGGATCTCATTAGCTTGGACCTGGCTTTTGATGAATTGTAGAGCAAGCAAGGATTATCCGACCATGAGTGGTCTATCTACCAGACAGCTCTTTTGAAGCTGTAAATTTTGAAATTTTGCTCGAGCAAGAATCAAATTCTTTTTGAGCAGGATCAAAAGTCTTAGTGCTCACCAATAATTATAGATTAATTTCTTACTGTACATCATATTTAATTTATTTTTTATTTGAGCACTGTAATTTTGGTTCCTGCGCACCTTGGATGTCACAACAAAATTTTGAAGCAGAGGGCCGGTTCATTTTGCCTAAGTATCAAAGTGCAGTGGAAGGTGCTAAGTGTCATTCTTTAGGAGATGAATTTGGATAGCTAACATCCTCCAAACACCTTTTTGTAACTTTTGGGAAGGCCACAGAATGTGCCACGTACCTAGTGACAGTTAAACGGAATGCACCACGTGTCGGCATCCACGTTGCATAGAGGCGTCCGTGTTTCATTCTACCTTTTGACAAAGACTTTCAACAAGATAAGTAGTAGAGAGAGTAGAAAGTGCTAGGTGGCAGTTGTGAAGGCCCTAAACTACCTTTTTGAAGAAGCAGTGAAAGCCACCATGTGTCGTCATTCGAGAGACTTTGGCCCAATGCTTTCATTCAACACATAAAGGCATCATTTCATTTTTGCTTAAGTAATGAAGTATAGTGGAGGCTGCCAAGTGTCACCTTCTGGGTCCCCTTCTACTCCATCTCTAGAGAAAGCGAAAGGCACCACATTCCCCCAGAAGGAAAAGTGGAAGATGCCATGTATTTTCCTAGGAGCAGCAGAGGTCGCCACGTGTCAACCTCTGAGAAACCATCTTGAGCCTAATTGCCAAATAAGGATTATGGTGGGTCCCAAATGATTTTTCAAAGAACTGAGGAAGTGTTAAGTGTCAACAAGTGAAGACTACCATGTGCATCCATCCTTTCTTAAAGGTTGCCTTAGCAAGGAATACAATGAGTTTTATTTTGATAAAATTGCAAAGTATCGAGAAAGCAGAAGCGGCCAAGTGTCATCCTCCAGTGCCTTCTAGACAAAAGGAGAGAAATTTCATAAATTGACTAAGTGTCCTCTTCCATTTCAATAGAATAGAGTGCCTATCTACTTATTATAATGAAATGGAGGGAAATTTGGCAAGAGTTATTCTTGGTAGATAGAACAGTGCACCGGGTAGATTTTTGGGGCTTGCAAGTATTAAAGATGCTGTCTGTTTGTCCCCTATAAGAAAAGGTAGAGTAGACAGTTGAGCAACCAAACATGTGATGGAATGAGGAATTTTAGGCATAAAGAAGAGGTACTAGATAGGGATCTCCATGCCACAGTCAGGGTAGTTCTTAATAAGACCAGGACGCATCCAAGGCATTGAATGTGTCGTCTGTTTGTCCCCCGTGAGCAAAGGATGGAAGAGAATTGTGTGGGAGGGGGAGTGATGGAAGGAAATATTTAAGGCTATAAAAGAAGAATAATTGTAAATTAAAAAAGGAAAAAAAATTCTATATTATTAGACTTACTAAAGTTCTTGACCAGTAACATCATTTGCTCTTGTCTCAATTTTCTTGAATTGTAAAGTTGATATAACCGTGCATGTTTTTGTGCCCTTTATGTGGCTGAATGGATTAAGGAAATTTGATCTCCATGCCTTGGTTGGTGTTTTCTATGTCATTGGAAAAGTAGTTTATGTTATAGATTTGTTATAGTTGTGATTAAGATTGTCATTTTCTTTTTGTCTCATTTTCTTGAATTGGAAGGTTACATAACTATACATGACTTCTACGCCTCTTATGTGATTGGAAAATTCTATTAAGAAGATTGAACACTATGCCTTGGTTGAAAGTCTCTATGTCTCAGTGAAAGAACTCCCTATTGTGAGCCTCTGTTTATGTTATTTCAATCTCTTACATTGATCATGCACTTGTCTTCTCTTAAATGTAATTGAATCCTATAATAGTCTCATTGTGCTTAGGTTAGGATTAGGATTACATTCAGGTGCATCACCATAGTTAGGTTTCATTCCTGCATTTGCATTTTTGTTTGATATCCTATCCCTTTTCCCCAACACCCAATACAAAAGAAGAGACCTGCTTCTCTAAAATCTAGAGGTTGTTTCAAGCCGCATCATCCCATAGCTTGAAACTTCCCATTGTTGATTGGTTAAGATATGGCACAATTTTATGCCATCAACAGTTAGATAGGTCACTTTGAGAGAAAATTTATTCTAATATATGAAAAAATCTAAATATTATATTAAAGGGGGAAATTTTATATAGGTATTTAAAAATATACCCATGTATTTGGATCCATCCCTAATCCACTACAACCCATCCCTAATCTTGTTCTCACTTGTGTTTGGTTTTCTCACTATCTTCTTTATTAGGCCTATTTATCAATAATTCAAATTCCATGATCAGTTTAGAATATTTAAGGTCTAAAAATTTCTCAAAAACTTACATGGGTACAAACTAAAATTATCATATAGCATCCTCTAATCATTTTCATGCTTTGACTTAGCCAACCTTGCATGCTACATAAAAAATCTAAGAAACAAGGGTTTTCCTGTAGCTTCCACTCATTCTTCTGAGAGACCAATGACACTTAGAGGTATCTATGAGAGTTTAATAAAACCTCCAATAATAATAATAATAATAATAACAACAACAACAATAATAATAATAGTTCAAACAAACCATTCTAAGCACTTTCCATCAAGATCTTCCATAATAGGTCATTATGAGGGTTTTAGGAGGGTTTATATTTCCTTCCATTCTTACCAATCATTCATAAAGGATTAACCCTCAACTCCAAAACCAATTCTAGTAAATTTAAGATATAAACCTTCCAAAACTTCAATTAAATTATTAGGGTCTCATTCAAATTTTTCACATGCTAAAGATCATAAGAAAATTATTCTTGGGTTAGCTATAAATCATTATGTGCACACATAAAACCTCAACACTAATTTTAATGATTATTCCTTAAAATTCTGACCTAAAACTTGGTAAAAAAACTTTAAAAAATATATAAAACCTTTTAAAATTATCTTATGATCTTATTCACCTTGAGAACTAAACTTGACCCCTCATTAGGCCATATTAGGTCTCTTTACACATTAGGCCTTGAACTGCTAGTCACACTTAGACCTTATACACGCCTTGAAACCTCTTATAATATTTTAAAAACCTCACTCTAATTCAATAAAACATCATACCATTATCACACACTACCAAAATTATTCTCACAATACTCAAACATCTTACCTCAACATGTTACCAAGCCTATGTCTTCTCACTAGATCTCTCAAGTACATGACTCATGAACTCAACGTCAATAATAATAAAGACAAATCAAAATGAAATCAATGAAACTTTAATTAAATTAATGAAAAATCCATGCATACCTTATAACATATTCTCAACAATCTCCCCTTTTGTCATTGATGCAAACCACTCATTGATGGCAATCATTCAAAGGAACTTCTCTTACTAGGATACATCTCACCTATATAGATAAATATCCCCCTTTAACATTAATGACAAAGAAATACCTAAAAAAATTCAATAAAAAATAATGAAAGATCATATAAAAAAACTCCCCCTATCTCATTACATACCTTAGACATCTTCTTCTTGACAAATTGATATGACTCCCCCTTTGACCTCACAACTTGTGCACTTATTTCCTACTCTTGGAGATAAAAATCCTCCTTATTATATCCCCTTAAGAATTTTAATTTATTAGTGACCTATAAGAAGAGTAATAACACCCAATTCCTATCTTAGATGTTCAAAAATAGCCTTCAGAAGAGGCTTAGCCAAGATATCTACAATCTGATCCTTGGTAGACACAAATTCAAGCTTAACACTTTTTTCACTTACCTATTCTCTTAAGAAATGATACTTTATATTAATGTGATTGGTCCTTAAATTTATGATATGATTATTTGAAAGACTTCTATCGCTAGTAATATCACAAAAAATAGGACCAAGACCATTAAACTCCATTTTGTAGTATTTTGAGGTTTGTCTCATCCACAACACCTGAGTACAACATGAAGTTGTTGAAATGTACTCAGCCTCACAAGTAGATAAAGATACTTATGGTTTCTTATTTATTATCTGTGAGACTAGGAACTTATCTAAAAATAAGGCTTCTACACTAGTTCTATTTCTATCATCTAGAATCCTAACCCAATATGCATCTATATAGGTTACTAAATCAAGCATCTTGCTCATTAGGTACCATAATCCATACTTCATAGTTTCATTGAGGTACCTAAGTATCTTTTTGACTAATTGTAGATGAATTTCATTAGGATTTTCTTGAAATCTTCCCATAAGACCTACTGCTTTCATGATGTTAGGTCTAGAGGTAGTAGTATACAATAAACTCCTAATCATTGATCTATATTTTATCTAATTGAATCTTGAAGATTCATCCTCCTTGCTTAGCTTACATATTGTAACCATAGGTGTACTTACAACCTTAATTATTCCATTTCAAACTTTTTTAATATTTCTTTTATATACTTTACCTATGAAATGAACATACCTTTTTCATATTGACTGATTTGAAGTCCAAAAAAGAAGGATAATTATCCAAGCATAGACATTTCAAATTATTATTTCATCACATCCAAAAAGGACTTGGTCATGTTATCATTAGTTCTACCAAAGATGATATCATCTACATAGACCACCACTATCAACTGATGGTTATTTTTAGTCTTGATATATAGGTAACTATCTATAACTCCTTTCTTCAAACCTTGGTCCAAAAGATACTTGTCTAGTTTAGAATACCAATCTCTAAGGGCTTATTTTATACCATAGTGGAATTTATCCAACCTACATACATAGTACTTATTATCAATCAATAGGAAACCCTCAGGTTTATTAATGTACACTTCTTCCTCCAAGTTTGCGTTTAGGAAAGTTGACTTGACATCCATCTAGTATATCTTGAAGCCTTTAAAACTTGTATAGGTAATAAACATCCTAATGGTCTCTAAAATTTCTATAAGATAAAATTTTTCCTCAAATTCCAATACTACTTGAGAATATCCCTTTCATACTTGTCTATCCTTATTTCTACTAACTACTCCATTCTCATTCAACTTATTTCTAAACACCCATTTTGTACCAATGATATTTTTGTCTTTAGGGCTAGGTATTAACTCCTAAGTCTCATTATTCTCAATTTTATTTAAACCCTCATTAATGGAATATATCCAAAACTTATCTTCACTTGCTTCTCCAATGATTTTAGGTTAAAATTTGGATAGTAATGTAGTATTCTCTTGATCAAAGTCACTTACCATTCTTCTTCTTGTTTATATACCTACACTCTTTTTGCCAATGATTTGAGATTAAGGATGATCCTTTTGAATTTTTTGAGAAGGACCTTTTGATTTCTTTCTCTCCTAATTTTATTATTCATCCTCACATGTGTCTATTGCTCTTTTATCATTCCTTGACTAAGAATATGATTTATTTATCTAATCAACCTTCACATTTATGGTCTCCACTATCTTTTGCAACCTCTTGTTATAACATATGTAGGTAGCACTAACTAATGAATATCCCAAGAAAATACCTTCATCAGACCTTGAAATCTTCCATTTCAAAAAAAATTAACATTTTTTTATATACTTTACCTATGAAATGAACATACCTTTTTTAGATTAACTGATTTGAAGTCTAAGAAAGACGGATATTTCTCCAAGCATAGACATTTCAAATTCTGACTTCATCACCTCTAAAAAGGCCTTGGTAATGTTCTCATTAGTTCCACCAAAGATGACATCATACACATAGACTACCACTATCAACTAATGGTTATTTTTAGTCTTGATATGCAAGTTACTATTTGTAGCTCCTATTTTGAAACTTTGGTCTAAAAGATACTTGTCTAGTCTAGCATACAAAGTTATAGGGGCTTGTTTTAGACTATAGAGGGCCTTCTTAAACCTCTAAACATAGTCCTTAATATCAATCAAAATAAAATTATTAGGTTTCTCAATTTACACTTCTTCCTCCAAGTTCCCATTTAGGAAAGTTAAATTAACATCCATATAGTATATCTTGAAGCCTTTGAACCCTGCATAGGCAATAAACATCCTAATGGCCTATAGCATTATAGCATTTATAGGCAGCACTAAATAATGAATATACTAATAAAATACCTTCATCAAACCTTGAAATATTCTATTTAAAACTTGTTTAACATTTATTTTATATACTTTACCTATGAAATGAACATATATTTTTTAGATTGACTGATTTGAAGTCTAACAAAGAAGGATAATTCTCCAAGCATAGACATTTAAAATTATAACTTCATCACCTCTATAAATGCCTTGGTAATGTTCTCATTATTTCCACCAAATAGGATATCATCCACATAGACTACCACTATCAACTAATGGTTATTTTTAGTCTTGATATGCAAGTTACTATCTGCAACTTCTCTCTTGAAACTTTGGTCTAAAAGATACTTTTCTGGTCTAGCATACCAAGTTCTAAGGGATTATTTTAGACCATAAAGGGCCTTATTAAACCTCTAAACATTTTACTTATTATCAATCAATATAAAACCCTCAAGTTTCTCAATTTACACTTCTTCCTCCAAGTTCCCATTGAGGAAAGTTGACTTGACATCCATCTAGTATATGTTGAAGCCTTTGAAAACTACATAGGCAATAAACATCCTAATGGCCTATAACCTTGATACAAGAGAAAATTTTTACTCAAAGTCCACTCCTTATACTTGAGCATATATCTTCCATACTATTCTATCTTTATTTTTTGTGACTTCTCCATTCTCATTTAACTTGTTTCTAAACACCCATTTTGTACCAATGATATTTTTGTCTTTAGGCCTAGGTACTAACTCCTAAGTCTCATTCTTCTCAATTTGATTTAACTCCTCATTCATGGCATCTATACAAAACTTATACTCACTTAATTATATGTATATTTTAGGTTAAAATTTTGACAATAATTTAGTATTCTCTTGATTAACATCATTTACCATTCTTCTTCTTATTTGTATACCTACACTCTTGTTGCCAATGATTTGAGATTTAGGATGATCCTTTTGAAGCTGCCTAAAAGGACCTTTTGAGTCCATTCTCTCCTCAATTTCTTATTCATCCTCATCTACCTCTATTGATGCATAATTATTTTATTGATAATTTTATTTATTTATTTCATCAACCTTCACATTTGTGTTCTCCACTATCTTTTGAAACCTCTTGTTGTAGTATTTGTAGGCAACACTAGCTAATGAATATCCCAAGAAAATACCTTCATAAGACCTTGAGTAAAACTTTCCTAAGTCTTCCTCTTTTCTCTTGATATAAAATTTACTCCCAAATACCTTAAAATGTTCAACACTTATAGGTCTACCATTCCATAATTCATATGGAGTCTTATCACAATTGATCCTAACATGTCCTCTATTCAAAGTGTAAAATGTAGTATCCATAGCTTCTCCCAAAACTTCTCTCTATTATCAATATAATAAATTTGAATCATTTAACATGGCCCTTGCCATTTATTGAACTATTTTGTTCTTTCTTTCAACCACCCCATTCTATTGAGGTGTTTTAGTAGCTGATAACTATCTTCTTATTCCACTGGCCTCAAAAATCATTTGACTAAAACTCTCCTCCTTTTTTAAACCTAAGACACTTAATATTCACATTCATCTTATTTTAAACCAAATCCTTGAAAGTTTTGAACTTACGTAAAGCTTCTGACTTTTATTTCAATAATGTTATGCAAGTCATTCTTGTGAAGTCATCTATAAACAACATAAAGTAGATGTCACATTGAATGGTTTAAATCCATGTAGGACCACATAGATCAATATGAATTAGTTATAAAGGTCTAGTAGTATATTATTCTTTAGACTTGAATATCCTCTTAGTCTACTTACCATGTTGACATGCCTTGCAAAGAGAATCTTTAGGTTTGGAAAATTTGGGGATATTTTTCACAAATCCTTTGAAGTTGATCTTGACTAGATTTTCAAAATTTATAGAACCTAACCTCCTATCCAATATCTAAACTTCATATACATTTATCATAAAAAATTAGTATTTTATGATCTCATTCAATACATATAGATTTTTTTCAATTTTCTTGGCTTTGGGAATCAATCTCCCTGATTGTGCTCTCCTTATCTCACATCATTTGTAATGAAAAGTTAGGGTATGTCCTTGGGTGCACATTTGACTTAAATTAAAGAAGTTGTGTTTAAATCAGTCTACCTAAAATACATTTTCTATCTTGGTCTTTCCATTATCGAAGCTCAAATCACCTTTGACAACTATATTAGTAGATGTGTTAAATCTAAACCTCACTAAACTTATGGAATTATTCTACAAAGTGATTAGTTTGCTCTTATCTCATGTCATGTGTCTATATACCACTTAAAATATTCATTCTAAGTATGAAAGGTAGTTTGGGATATCATATATTCTTCTCTTATAGATTTTTGCTTCTCTTTCATCTTACCCATAGGGTCTACTTTCTTGATCCATGCTTTAGTACCATGACTACATGTCTTCTCAACATGACTAGTTTTCCTCATAGATATTTTATTACACTCTCTTGTAATGTATCCTCTTTATTTGTATTTATAACATAGGATTACACTTCTCCATATAAAATCAATAGCTCTATGTCTAAATTGACCACAAGAGAAATAATAACTAATGAAAGAATCCACATACTTTGATTATTTAACCATATTTTTATTTTGATGATTATTGGATGATAGACCACTAGCTTTGACATCCCTTTATATAATAAAATCCTTCTTATATTTTTAATGATTGTATTCAAACCTCACCACTTATGCATAGGTATTTATTTTACTAGCTTTATCACTCCTTAATAGACTATTAACTTTTAGAAACTAACTCTCCTTGAACTCTTTTTGTTCTTCTTTGGTTATCTCCAAATGTCACTGAACTTATGGTATTCTTATTCAAAGTGATGAATTTTTTATTATCTCCTATCATGTGACTTAAACAACCACTATCTATGTACCACTTCAAATTTTCATTTTGAGTATGAAAGGTAGTTTGGGCTATCATATATTATTCTCCTCTAGATTCTTAATTCTCTTTCATATTACCCATAGGGTATGATTTATTGATCCATTATTTAGTATCATGACTACATGTCTTCTCAACATGACTGGTTTTCCTTAGATATATTGTCTTATATGCTCTTGTAATATGTCCTCTGTGGTTGCAGTTATAACATAGGATTACATTTCTCTATCTAAAATCGACAACTCCATGTCTAAATTGACCACAAGGGAAATAATAACTAATGAAAGAATATGCATAATTTAATTATTTAACCTTATTTGTATTTTTATGATTATTGGATGATACACCACTACCTTTGATATCCTTTGATAGAATAAAACCCTTCTCGGCTTTTTGATGATTGACTTCAAACTTCACCACTTATGCATAAGTCTTTATTATACTATATTTATCACTCCTTGATAGATTATTGACTTTTGGAAACTAAATATACTTGAACTCATTTTTTTTCTTATTTGAAACCAAGACATATCATATTATGAAAATAATTTTGACTAATTATTAAGCTTTCCATTACTTTCCTCAAATTTTTGATATGTCTTTATCTTAATTGACTCTTTCTTAGCTTGTGCCTCTAAAGTCTTTACTTTCATTCTAAGATGGGTGAATTATTCCATATGATTCTTATCTTTTTAACAAAATTCACAAATTATTTCAATAACTGTGGACAAATTCTCTTTGAAATCATAATAAGCACTTTCATTATCAAAATCCATACCTATGCTCCAAAGATCTCCCTTAGACTATTAGTTATACACAATAGATCTTGATCTGATACCAATTTTTAGAAGCAAAACCAATAATAAGAGGGGCACTAAATCAATTTACAAATTTTTCTTTCAATTATATATATCATTCAAACTAATCTAGAGATATAACAATACATAATCAACCATTCATATGAGCATGAAGTAGAAACATAACACATGAACACAAGATCTATGTGGGAAACCCTCATGGGGGATAAAACCTAATAAAAAATATCTTATAATATATTCTTATAATAAATTAATCAAAATTTAGTGAGGCACCATCCCCACAAGGAGCACTAACCCCTCACTAGTCAAATACCAACTCACCTAGTCCTTTAGCAAGCACCAACTTGAAAAGAGGCACTAACCCCCTACGTATCTCAGCCACATGGAACCTATGATAACATTTAGAAACTTTTTTATCACTCAAATTATGATTATACCCTCTTTTTTCTCTTCACACTCTTCTATCTCTCTCAAACAACCGATTAGCCCTCTTTACTCAACTAGCCCTTTTCTAGGTAGAATTAGGTCATATGGCCTTGATCATGACCTTTATAATAAATATTAGGCATTCATGAAATATCATACAAATCTATATTATGGTCTTCAAAACTTCTTCCTAGTTTCCAAAATTCTATTTCATTCTCTCATGTCCTCAATATTCTAACTAGTCAAATTAGGCCTATTAGAGCTTTATTTTATACTTGACTCTTGCTCTCACCAACCCTGGTCAGCCAAAAAGATATCCATACTTTTATAACCCTTTTAATGTATCAAAAAACACATTTCATAAGTTTAAAAACCATTACATAGGTTTGTCATCACCTATAAGGACCAAAAACACCATTGGACATAATAGAGACCTAATGCAATTAGGCCTTCTCAAAACACATGTTTCACCTTGGCCATCTTGGAAAAACTTGAGCCTCTAAAAATGGATGAAAAAATTTACACACACTTCAATTATACCCTTGATAATCTCCCTTATGTCCCCAATACCATTTATCTCATTTCACTCCTTGAACCACACTAGTAGGTTTACGTGTAATTAGGTCTACTCACTACCAGAAAGTCTACCTTGAATATCTAAAGTATACACTCAGATTTTACACATAAACACATTAAAAAAACACAAGGATATAACTTAAATTACCTCATGGTAATCATCATGTCCATTATATTTTACCACATAGGGAAAAACACCTCAAATTGATCATTTCCACATGCTCACTCTCAATTGCATATAGGCTTCAAAAACCTAGTAAAAAACCTTTGAATGTTCACACCTTCATAATAATTTATCATTAATAAAAATGAATTAAAATTAAACTATGATACCTATATAATAAATTAATCTGATTTTTATCATTCAAATCTTTTTGTAATGACTCAAGAACATCATTCTCACTCACATACAAATAATTTCCTATAGCTCTAAAATACAGTCATGGAAATCAAAAATTTGAACACCTATGTGAATATTTTTTGAACATAAAATGGTTTTATATGATCCTTAATAATCCTCATAACATATTTAAACAAATATATTACATGGTTCAATATTAATATTGGTCTTACAGACTAGTTTCATTTCTTCACTCTACAGAGACCTCACTATGTTAGATAGGTCACTTTGAGATAAACTTTATGGTAGTATGTAAGAAACTAAAAATATTATATTAAAAGGTGAAATTTTATATATTTATTTAAAAATAAACCCATGTATTTAAATCCATGTCTAATACACTTCAACCCATCCCTAATCTCATTCTCACTTTTGCCTGATTTTATCATTGTCTTCCTTATTAGGCCTATTTATCAATAGGTCAAATTACATGATTGGTTTATCATATATAAGGTCTAAAATCTGATAAAAAAAAGTTACATCAGAAAAAAAAACAAGTATCACACATCATCCTTAATCATTTATATTCTTTGGCCTAGTCAACCCTGCTTGCTACATAAAAAATATGATAAACAAGGGTTTTCCTATAGCTTCAACTCATTATTATGACATACCAATTCCATTTTGAGGTATATTGGATAGTTGAATAAAACATATAATCATAATAATAGGTCATAAAAACCATTTTGATCACTTTCCAACAAGATCTTCCATATCGAGTCATTATGAGGGTTTTAGGAGGGTTTAGACTATCTTCCACTCTTAGCAATCATTCATAAAGGATTTCCCCTCATCTCCAAAAACAATTCCATAAAATTTTATATATTAAAATTCCAAAAATTCCATTAAATTATTATTATCTAATGTAAATTTTTCACGTACCAATGATCATAATAAAATTCTTCTCAGGTTTGATGTACCTCTCTTTGTGCACACAAAAAACATCAACGCTAATTTTCATGTTTTTTCCTTCAAACTCTCAAATTATACTTGGTAAAAAAAAATTAAACAACATCTCACACATTTTAAAATTATATTATGATATCTTTCACCTTGGTAACTGAACTTAACCCCTCATTAGGTCATATTATGTCTTTTTGCACATTAGGCCTTGGACACAAATTGAAACCTAGTGTACTATTATCAAAAACTCATTATCATTTCATAAAAATTAATAACATTATCATAAACTACCAAAGATATTCTCACAAGCCTCGTACTTCTTACCTCAACATGCTACCAAGCCTATGTCTTCTCAATAGGTCTCTCAAGTACATGACTCATGAACTCAACCTCAAGAATAATAAATATAGCTAAAAATGACATCAATGACACTTTCATGAAATCAATTACAACTCCATTCATACCTTATAACACATTCTCAACATATATTTTAATTTATTTAGTTTTAATATAAAAAATATCTACGTTGCATTTGATACATTTTATTACATATTATGATGTGTATTATAAGGGTTAAGTGGTCTGAATGCATCTCTTAATTGAGACCCATAAATTTATCTACATAATTTTTTTTTCCTGATAGGATGTATAATAATGTGGCATCATCCATTGCTACACAAAGTGTTATGACTAATATTTAAGCTCTTTTGAAAATTATACATGATCTTTAAACTAAGGTTTCATAACTAGATCACAGTTCTTATAGAGTGGACCATTCGATTTATTCTCAATAATTGTTACATAATAAATTTTACCAAAATATTTTATATTATACCTTAACTACAAGATTTATATCACCTAAGATTACACTATATGATGGTAAATGTGATCTCAAACAACACCTTAGATCCTTTCACATAACATGTTTGGATTATGCATCTAATGACAAGTTATTGACTGAGTTGTATTTCTAGAGTCTTAAGGACTAAAATTTTAAATGGTTTTATTACCTCCCCTTCCAATTTTAAATTCCTTAAATCCCTTGTTAAATCAGTTCTTATCACACTTTTAATAAACATTAGTAAGAAATTGTATTATGCTCAAATTATAGAACTTAAGAAAGGACATAATGAACCTATAAATTATTATGTGATTCATTACAATACATTATCTCTAATATTAAAAATAATATAGATAATAATGAGTTTCAAGACCTATTCAAAAAATAATATTTCTCCTCTACATGATTATATTATGTCTAAATTGTATTAATATTTTGATGACTGATGCCACAAAGTCAAAGGCCATGAAGTTAAGATCCTTGATATGAACAAACTAAAATAAAGGTCTAATCCTCAAATTTATTCTAAAAAAAATTTATATATTAAAAAAAAATTAAAATATAAATAAAATTATATGAATAATTAGGTAAAATTAATAGTTAACATAGTGTCATATCCTGCTAATTGACTTATCCTATCAACTCGTCAAAGGAGGAAATTTTCAAAATTAGATGAAACTCTTCATAAGATACTATAAAATTTACTTATGTGAAATATCATATATCTCCATCCAAAAAAAGAGTTTGTTATGAAAAGGGAAACATTTAAGATAGTCAATGTTAATTCTCATTTTTTTATGTTTTTTAGAGTCCATAAGATAAACACACAAGTAATAAAAGTTGGTTGAATGTAGTATGTTAATATTTAGATATAAATAATGTAATACAATCCTTTGACAAAAAAAATCATTTAAGAATGTGAGATAAATAAATAAATGATTGTATAACTACATGACTAATTGATGAGAGAGAGCATATCTTGTTTGTTGTTCTATTATGGAATATGACAATGATCAGGAATTATCATAAGACTATACTAGAGATCTAAGTTCTATTTGTTTTGATTTTTGAATATGTTTAATCATTGGAAATTTGCATCCAAGTTGGATAACTATGTTTATGATAATCATACTATTGACTTAGGTATCCAGACCATAATATATCTCTATTTTCAAATCCATTAGTTAGGTTTTTCTGTGTTTTTTGTCACCTTTCAACTGATGTCTTTATATATTACACACATGATGTTTCTCTCAATTTATTAATCAAAACCCTAGGTTCACTCTTATATTGCTTTGAATGATGCTATAGGGAAGTGGGTTAATACGAACACAATTTAAAGCTTGCCCAAGTATCCCTTTACTAATGAGCACTTCCTACATAGCTAATACTCTGAAAATGGCCTCAAACTTATGTTATTCTCCCCTATGTGTTGGCTTTTGTGTGAATCATGCAATGTGTGAAAATAAAGTACAATAATAACCCATCTTGTAACTTGGAAAATATATCTCTTAGGTTACTCCTTAAGTAATTTAGACTCATGTATGTGTTATCCCTATGAGTGAAATGGAAATAGAAAAAATATGGAAGCTTTGCTCATTTTATTGCTTGATATAATGCATTTTGTAATTTGCTTATGTAGACACCTAAATATGGCCACCAATGACCTCTAATCAGGCTATTGACCAATTTCCACCCAAAATGCACAATTTGGCCTAAAAACACTAAAACATGATAAATGATGTAAAAATGACATATTCAAGTGATTATTTTGGCTAAAGTATCATTAAATGGGGTAATGCAATTTATGGGCCAGCTAACTTTGATCAGATTAGTTTGAGTCAAAATGCTAATTTTTCACCTAGGTGTTCTAGATTGCTTTTTCCTATCAAATCTCTTGCACAAGACACGTGCCTTTGTTATTTTTTGTTGGTAACATCCTAAATGGGATAATGGATCCAATGTAGCTAGTATTGCCTTTCAATTCTAATCTAGTTAAATTTTGGACCAATAACAAGGCATTCTGATCAATTTGAGTAATTTGTGCACAAAGTGCTTAAACATACTTAAGATCTAATTAATCCAAATCAAGACCTAATTGAGAATTCCATGAAAACTTGTTGAATAATTTATTTTGGAAATGAATGTTGAATATCTACATCATCAGGTAACCTCATTTCTTGGGAAGACATCCCTAGGCCATAAATGTCACAAATATTAGGATTCATGCCCTCTATGCCTCATCAATACATTCAATGATGCCCTCCATGCCTCGTAATTTCCCATTCTTCCAATGTCATGAGGATAATTATAAACTTAATTAAAAAAATTGGATTAATCCCTAACCACACATCCCAATCTTAGGATGGATGGTTCAGGTTGATTCTAGATATTCTCAAAATCTATAAATAGAGAGGCTATGAACATCATTTCTAAGTCTTGATAGTGAAAAGTTATAATGTAGCATTGGTTCTAAAAGCTTCATAAAATTAGTGTTACCATGCCTAATTAATTCCAAACAAATCCAAGACAAAGCCATAAGATGCCAAGGAGAGATGGAGGTAGCCAAACTTCTATTGGCAAGGACTTCATGAGCACAAACCGAGCAAACCACTACTACAACAATCATTTTGGAGCATCCAAGGAAGGTAAAAGAGGGTTTATTTTGCATTTTAATTGTGTGTTTTATTCATGTTTGTTAACTAACCTCTACCTAGTGTTTAGGCCTAGAGATGTTATGATATTTAGTGTGTTTCTTTCATTTTGTTTCTATTTTGAAACTAACACAATACTAACCATCCTCTCTTGAGTCAAATTCTTAGATCACATAATGGAATACCTGGTGGGAATAGAATAAGATCATTTTATATCTTTAAAATATTCATTTGGATCATTAAAACTCTTTAAATTCCATTTTATAACTTTGTTTTGCCAATTTTATTTGCCACAAGTTTACATAGTAACTGATGTCGATTAGTAAAACAATCATTGGTTGGATAGATATCATCATTCATTATTGGTATAACCAATGTCATTTAAATAACTATCATTAGTTAGCCAGTGCAACCATCATCAGTTATATAACTAGCATCGATCACTATGTTTTATTAAAGCACAAACCCAAGAGCTCTTTCTTTAAAGTTTATTGTTTCAAACCTAAAAGAGCTTCAAGGCTAAAGGAAATGCTAACATTTTTTTTGTAGGAACAAGCTTAAAATTTTCTAAAAACATGTTTAGATCACTTTTTTCATGTTTAAAAAGGAATTAGGAACATTATTTTGGTGTTTAAAGTAACATTTAAGATGCCTAAATAAGATTTTTTAGCATTAGTTATCAAAGTTCATAATCTTAAGATAAAGGGGTCAAATGAACACCACCAAATATTTCATTTGGACTTAAAATTGAATACATTTGTCAATTAGTTTTTTCAATAGTTTTTTAATTAGATTTTGTTTGACAAAAACAGGGTGTTGCATGTATGTTGTTCCATTTTTCCCCTTCAGGGAACCCTTAGAATCAAAAGATTTATTCCTATTGTAAATATCCTAGTCCAAGGCTTAGAAGGAAAGTCATCTAAAGTAATCCCTAAAGCCTCATCAAAGTTTGGGTGACCTTAAAAATGACCCTAAAATCTTTCTATTTCATGCTTTTTTTATTTTTATGAAAACTTGGCTTGTGAGGGGGACATCATTAACTCCTATGAGTTCTTTAGGGAAGCTTTGAATTGGGGTTTCATCTCCTGGAATTGACTTCACTTACTCTTTTGGAGTTGCACATAAGATGTATTTGTATTTGGACATTGCACTACACTAAGCAAATAGTAGGATGTAGTGGTTGTAAAAAAGACTAGACCTTTTTACAACTATCTAATACCATATTTACCTAATTTCCATGCTTATATTTTGAATTTTTTTATGTGTAAGTAATTATGAAATTTATTCCCCTAGAAACATTTGAAACTTGATAGTTTAGCCAACCCCATGTTTCCATACCCTTTCTAGGATTTGGATGAGTATACTTAGTATATTTTGGTCATTTTTTCTTGGTATGTCTTAATACTAAAACTTGTTTGTTTGCTCATAATCCATGTCAAAACCAATTTGTCTATATGTCATTCTTTTGTCTAAAGAGTTGTTATGCTAGCCATTTTACACTACACTTGTGCCTTGAAAATTTTTAAACTTGTTTTTGTGTTTGCCATTTGAGTTGAGGAGGTTAGTGTTATGCCACCCAAATCATGTCAAAACATTTTGAGCCTTTTGAGTCTCTAAAACATAACATAGATCACATCATTCAAGCATGCTTACATTATTAGGATACTCAATTTGTTTTAAGACTTGTTTACCATTATATCAAAAACCATTTGTTTCACACCATGTCACATCAGTCATTTGGACCTCATTTATGTGCCATCATGCTATCCAATCTTGTCTAGCTTGTTTGGTAAAATCATAGTTTTCAACATTGAGTTTTCAATTAGAATTGTCAAGTTTGGATTCAAACATTGATTGATTTTTATTTAGGCCTTAATTCATGGGGATAATACATAGATCTTTCTATTTCGAGTTGCATAACTTCGGTTAATTGATTGCCCAAATTTAAAAACTTTTGATGGTTTGTTTGTTCAGTACCTATCCTTATCATTGTTTATGCACTTATTTGGGAAAACATAACCTTTCTTCAAAGAGCCTTTTGTCTTATGAATTATGCCAACTGATCATGTTTATGTTTGATTCTGTGTGTTAGGGTTATGTCAAAGTTATTTCCAAACTTGTTAGACTAAATCAAATCACATCAACCTTTATTTCAATTCTAGTTTTTTATGTTGTTTGGCAAAAAGTTCTAGAATATACCTATCTATTTGAGCCTAGATTTTGACTCTGTGTTTGGACAAAAGACCTAGTAACTCAACTTTTCCCTTTCCTAGTTTAGACCTTGTTTGGAACACTTTGACCTAGACCTTTGACATGATAGTTTTTATTAAGATGCTTAAACTTTTGTGTGTATGATATTTGACATTAGACATTTGATGTTAGACTATTTTATGCCACATCTTAGCCCTAATAATTTTGGAGATACAAATCCACTTTCAGACCATATTGGAGATATAGATCCACCCCTTCGACCGAGTTAGACCAAGTTTGAACCATTTATCCTTTGGACATTTTTTTAGAGTTTGTAGAACTCTAAGATTTTTTATTTTCAGATCTTTCATAATTTATGTGGATATATCTAGATACACCTATGGTGGAGTCATGTATAATCTAACTTATGATAGAATGGCCACACAAAATCCCACTAGGAACCCCTATAGAGAAAGATTTTTTGAGTTTTATTATTCTCCATACAATACTCCATATGGAGAACACAGTCAAAAACAACAAAATCCAAATCAAATTACCAATTGAGATGATATGGTTTATGAGGATTTTAAAGACCCAACTAAAGATAATGTTATTTGGGATATGGATCCATACCCTATTTACAATAATCAGTATGTGGAACACAGTCAAGAACTAGCTTATGAGCCAACTCACAACTAGGATGATATGGTTTATGAGGAAGACTTGGATGCTTTGGCTTATGCAAGTAAACAAGCTCCACCACATCATACCATTTCTATTCCAAGACCAAAATGTCACACCATTCCTATACCAAGACCTCATCTTCTACCTTGTGTGAGAAATTAAGCTCCATAATGGCCCTTCATCATTCTAAGACCTAGTCCTTTGGCTTGTATAGGAAATCAAGATCTAAACCACCCTATCATTACCATTTCAGGACTTCATCCTTTGGTTCATGTGAGCAATCATGATCCCCAATGCCCTACCATTATCTAACCACAAGCCATTCCTCATCCAAAACCAATCCCATCTAAACATCGACCAATCCAATCCTTTAAAGACCAAGCTATGTTCAAAACTAGTATTTTCCAACTCATTGGAAACTAAAGTCAAGAAAACCAACCAATCCAAGATGTTTCTATTGAATCAACCACTTGTGATAAGTCAACCTATGATAAATTACCTATTGATCCTATACTAGTTATCAAAGAGTCTCACTCTAAATAGATAATATTTTTTGAGTCACTTTTTAATGATTATAACCACCTTTGGGAAAATCATTACCTCAACCATGTGCCTATTTTCAAGACCCTCCTATTGATAAGCTAGTCTCTGAGGAGTTATCTCTTGACTTTTTCCCATCCTAGAGGATTCCCACCCTAACAAACCATTTTTTTTGGAGACCATTATGCCATCATAGGCTCTTACTTGTCCAATACCAAGCATTTAACAAGACATCATTGTAATAGAGTACCCATTAGATGAAAAATTAGAGTTAGAGCTAGGTTTTATTCTTGAACCAACATCAGATTTAGCATCAAAATTAGAGTCAACAATAGTCTCAACATTGGATTTAGAGTCCCTTGAGTCAAAATTAGATTTAAAAGAAGAATATATTCATGGTTGTTATAATATTGGTTATTCATGCCTCGTAGATCAATTTTAATACATTTGTGATCCTTCTACAATTTTTGAGGATGATTACTTCATATTCAACACAAGTTATCCTAATATCTTCTACAAGGATTGTGATGCAACACCCATTCCATTACCATTCCACATGCCATAACCATCAACTAAGATATCCATATTATTGACATTCCATCTCCCACAAGTGTCAATTGGGATCTAAAGAATCAAACATTGTTAAATTGTATCCAAGGTGACATAGCAATTGAAAAAGAGCAATGAGGCCAAGACCACATTCATTTAGTAGAACACTCTCCTAGTGAAACTTTTTTGAAAGTATTAGGAGACAATCAAAGTCAAAAGTCAACATTCCTTAGTTAAACCTTCTTAAAGGCACTATGGGACAATCAACACAACTTCAATCTTAAAAACCTCTTTAAGGCACCAATAGCTGAGCACAAATGTTCTTCACTGCTTGATGAAGCCAAAATCAAAGATTAAATTAAAATAGCTTCTAATTTATAGCCTAATTATATGGTAGTTAATCTCAAGATCAAACCAAAAAAAAAATGGTGGTCCTATCAAGAGAAAAAGTCTTCAGCCCCACCATAACCAAAGTTATGTTGAATCCAACATCAATAACATTACATGGGATTGAAAGTCCCAATCTTCATTTATTTCCCCACCATTATAAATTCCATTATCATCAACCACTCCATTTCATAATCAAACCTACCATCCATTATTTTTCCTTATTTACCATCCATGGTCACACTTTACTTTGTATAGGCTACAAAGATACCTTTTATTGATGCTTGAAGGAATCAAAATCAACAACCAATGAAGATCACAAAAGCATTCTTGACAATAAAATCTACAACCAGTTCTCGACAGAGTAACTATTTAGATGAGGTGTGGGGTGGAAAATTAACATAATTGATTACTCTATTTGTATCATTTTTTGATTAGGACATGCATCTCCACCTCAATAAGAATACTAGAATCATATGTCATTTTACCATACCAAATCCAAACACATCAAAAACCAATAATCACCTAGGCCAAAAACATGTACCATATCATTTCATTTTCATGCCATTACCTTTGTTACATATCATTGTGCCATTGTCATATATTATCACCATTTACCCCATCACTTGGGGGAAAACCTTCTTACCATTGTATCCATCCTATCATTCCATTTCAATATAGACCAAAGCCTATTTTTAGTCATCCCAACCAATCCTATTTTGATCTTGGTTCATTTGGTTCTTCCTACACCTATTGTGAGGGGATTATAATCAAGTTTCAACAATCAATCAAATCCATGTTTATAATGACATTCTATGAAAATAGTGTGATAGTTAATCTGGAAAGATATCTTTCATCCTATCAAGTTTGTTTATGTGACCCTGATTATAATCACCTATGGGTAAATAAGTGTTTCACTAGTCATGCTACTAATTATAAACACATATGAGAAAATTAATATCATTGACCTATGCCATTGCATCCTAGTTATAACCACCTATGGGAAAATTAGGGGCAACACTTATTTATCATGCATTGTTGCATCACCTTTCCATTACTATTTTTATTTGACTAGCTATTTTCCAAACTTGAGAACTTGTTGGGACCTAGTTGGTTTTTTCTTATTTTTTATGTGGATGGAATTACTATGACTTGAATTCATTTTGGGACTATGTGAGTCATTCTCAATTCATGTTGAAGTCACCTCAGTCCCCCTTTCCATATGCTCTCACCAATTTATTAGTAACCTAAGCCAAACACTCTCTCTATTTTTTGAGTAGGTATCTTGTCATTCTCTAATGAGTTAAGATACCTCAAAATGCCAAAAAATTTCATAACATTTCAAAAATCCAAAAATATTTGTCCTATCTAAGCCTAGTCAGTTATCCTTGATCTACCTTACTAGGGCATGGTCATTATTAGGACACTTTATTTTGATTTTTTTTCAATCTTTTTATTTGTTTGTTTATTTTAGGTTGTTTGTTTGCTTGCTTGCTTGCTTGCTTGCTTTTTTGTTTGTTTACTTTCAGCACTGTTACCTTGATTTGGTTTATGTGTGTTCATTGGGTGATTCCTTACCCACACTTATACTTGAATCCATCTATATTCATATTTAAATATTATCATCATGGTTCTTATCATTGGTGTATATTTTTTAGTGTTTAATGGATCAGGAGTCAGTCCTTATGCATATTTGGGATAGTCTTTATGGTGTTCTATCATGAAGCCTATCATCACATGCTACAACAAAAATTAGATTCAAGAAGGTCTAAAATCAATGGAGCCATAAAAGTTTCTCGTTGGTACCTTGGAAAATCCTTCCATCCCACCCTTGATCAAATTAACCCATTAGACATTCTAGTTATGTCATGGCTAATTAAGATGAGCATCTTCTCATTAGTAGGTACAAGTGAATCATTTTATTTTGATTAATATTATTCTTCTATCAATATCTTTCATCACTTTTCACCTAATCATCTTTAATCTATATTCTAGGTTATATCCTTGAGTTATGTTTGTTAATAATCCCTAACTAGGGCACCATTAGTTTTATTCAATCCAAGTCCACTTAATGATATAACCACATATGGGAAAATCATTATTTTGACTTTTATTCATGATTATAACTACCTTTTGGCAAATCAACATCTTTTTAAAATCAATTCATGCAAGTATTTTCTCATTTGGATTAATCTCAAATATGGGTTAATTTTAACTTTATTCTCATTTCTTTTTGAGGGACCATCCATCAACAAATGTGATGGCCACTCCCTCAAGGGGGCATCATCATAGGCTTCCCAAAATCATTTAGAGCTTTGTCCTTTAGACATCATCTTATTTTTGGCATATAAACTATCTGTCATTATTTGAGAAGATGTTATTGTGACTATAGCTTGCAACACCTTTCCAAATAGGGGCAAATGGTAGACACCTAAATCTAGCCACCAATGACCTCCAACCAGGCTTTTGACCAATTTCTACCCAAAATGCACAATTTGGTATAAAAACACTAAAACACGCTAAATGATGTGAAACTAACATATTCAAGTGCTGATTTTGGCAAAAGTATCATTAAATGGGGCAATGTAATTTATGGACTAACTAACTTTGATCAAATCATTTTGAGTCAAAATACTAATTTTGTACCTAGGTGTTCTAGATTACTTTTTCCTATCAGACACGTGCCTTTGTTATTTTCTATTGGTAACATCCTAAATGGGATAACGAATCCAACACATCTGGCATTTCCTTCCAATTCTAATCTAGTCAAATTTTAGACCAATAACAAGGCATTCTGATCAATTTGAGTAATCTGTGCATTAAGTGCTTAAACATGCTTAAGAGATAATTAATCCAAATCAAGGCCTAATTAATAATTCCATGGAAACTTGTTGAATAATTTGTTTTGGAAATGAATTTTGAATATCTACATCATCAGGTGACCTCATTTCTTGGGAAGACATCCCTAGGCCATAAATGCCACAAATATCAGGATTCATGCCCTCCTGTCTTCCATGATGCCCTTCATGCCTCTTAATTACCCCTTGTTCCAATATCATGATGAGGAAAATTATAAAATTAATTCTAAAAATTGGATTAATCCTTAGCCACACATCTCAATCTTAGGATGGATGGTTCAGGTTGATTCTAGACATTCTCAAAAATCTATAAATACAGAGGCCATGAACATCATTTCTAAGTCTTGATAGTACAAAGTTATAATGTAGGATTCGTTCTAAAAGCTTCATGAAACTATTGTTACCATTGAAAATTAATTCCAAGCCAAGCCAAGCCAAAGCCACAACGTGCCAAGGAGAGATGGAGGTAGCCAAACTTCTGTTGATAAGGACTTTATGAACATAAACCGAGCAAGCCACTACTACAACAAGCATTTTAGAGCATCCAATGAAGGTAAAATAAGGTTTATTTTGAGTTTTAGTTGTGTTTTTTATTCATGTTTATTAACTAATCTCTCTCTAGTGTCTAGGCCTAGAGATGTTATGCTAGTTAGTGTGTTTCTTTCATTTTGTTTTCATTTTCAAACTAACATGATACTAACCATCCTCTCTTGAGTCAAATTTCTAGATCATAGCCTGGTGAGTAGGTAAGAATTTTCTAGGTGGTGAATTAATAAGGGTTGATCTTATATTTATACCAATCCTCTTATATAAATGACTTGCATTAAATAACTTAATCCAACCATTATGATATGGTCCATTTGCAAATTAGATGACTTTAGGGCACTTGATAACTATACAAAGGTAGGACATTAGCATCAATGTTAGGGTTTAGGATTGATGCTTGTATCCTAGAAATTAGAAAAGAGGTATATTCTCATGACTTGTAAGGGCATAAGATAAACATATTTTAATCATTTTGGGAAAGATAAAAGGTCTGGTTCATCAACATAAGACTATTTATACCAAGAGGTAGGACAAGGGGCATAAAATAGAGTAGATGTGAAAATTTTAATAGTGTAAAAGGTCCATAACTGAGAGAAATAAACAAGGTCTAAGTTTTCCAAGTGTATAAGACTAAGGTGATATATAATTCATAAATAACATCTATACTATGATTATCACAGATGTGTTGAACACTCCATAAATAAATGTTTGGGATTAGGTCATGCGATACAAGATATAGCTGATGATAATAGTATTCATATCAATGATATTATCATATATATCAATGATTCATGGTAAGTTTAACATATTTTTGAATTTATTTACAAATCATGGTGTAAAATAAATAAATAATAATCATTTGGTGTATATGACACTAAAAAAATCCTATATATGGTTTTATTAGTACACTTAATGACACAAAATTATATAGACCTATTATCACATTTGATAAGAATGATTTTTTTATGATGATTTTATTAATTCACCATTATTTTTACATGCCTACTTTTATTTAAAACCTATACACAATGTCATGGTGGACAATGGGTCAAGAAAAAAGTCTACACAATGACACTACTTACTAGTCTCATCTATAGAGTTGAGGACTTCATTATTACATCACATATAATGAAAGGATTTTATGGTAAAAGATGAAGCCCTCTTGGGATTATTTTTATACCATTTAAGGTATGGCATGTAGTATTTTCCTATTTATTTTTAGTCTTACCCAATATGGGGAAAATCAATAGGTTACGAGGATTTCTTTAGATACATACGATCTGTGTAGTAACATATTCATGAAATATATCTATAGAAAACAAAAAATATATAGTTATAGGTATTCCCTATTAGTACCCTCTTCATCCAAAGACATTTATTTTTAAACCTACCCCATAACTAATTATACAACTTATAATATTTAACTCTATATAAAAGATATCTATAAATCTTCAAAGATGTGTTTTAAATTCCTCTACATTTAATACTAAAGATACAAAATACACATTAACTTAGTAAAATCCTAAGTTGGTTTTACAATCTGATCTAAGTGTTTCAAAATTAACATCATCTCATAAACCTCAAGTTTATAACAACTCAATGTCACTATGGTTTAGTCCCTCAAGTTTATAACACTCTGTCACTTCATCATCTAGTCCTTCTAAACCATTTCCATAAGGGTCCAAGCATTATTCTCCCTTATTATATCTTGAAATCTATGGAAGATTCTATTAATGATTTTTAATGTCACAAATTTTCCCTACCTCTTCATGAATGTGTTAGTTTTCTCTTATATTAGAATTACAACATTATCTCAATTAACATTTTAGTTCACAATATTCCTCCCCCTCCCCCATCTAAACCTCCTGATCATAGAAGGGTTAAGACTAAGAATCCTAGATCTCATGTCTCACCTTCTCCTCCTCTCAAGATGATGCTTAGAAGTAGTGATAAAGGCAAAGGCTTATCTCCTAGCTTCCACATGGGTAAGGAAATTTCCATTGCAGAGAGTCTCCTTAACATGAGATAGGTTGATGTTGATTATGGTCCCTTCCATCTTAATCTCAATGAACCTATACTTAAAGCCCAATTTCTTTAGTTGAAAGAAAGAACCATTGAGCTTAAGAAGGAGGTCACATAGCTCAATAATATTATTAATAGGGGCAAGAAGAATGTGGTTAAATCCTCCCATTTTGAGACTAAGATGGAATACATTTCCAAAAGAATGAAATAATTTAAAGACACTATGGATCATATTAGGAGTAGGCAGATTGATCATATTACCATACACCAAGCCATTATGGAGTTCTTTGAGTTTAAAGTTAAGCAAGTTTTCACCCTTAGGAACTTTCATTTGGGCTTGTGTAAGGGTGGAATTGATAAGACTTATGCTCTAACCACCATTGACATGATAGACCCATCTCAAACTACTACTCTTAATCTATTTAATGTATTGGAGGGACTCAAGAATAGATTCAACAAGCTCATAAATTGAAGGTTCCTTTTTTTGATGTTGTGAGTTGATATTAATTTGTTTTTTTTGTGTTTTTATCTATCAAGTTTCTACCTATTATTTCCCTCTCTTATCTTTTCTAGTTTCTATCCTTTTTTGTACCTAGAGGGTTGACCCCACTCATCAAAATAATTATATTGTACTTATGTATTATCTAGTCTTTAGGATTTTCTTGGTTATGGGTTTCCATGTTTTATCTATCTTTTGAGACATTTTGTATTGGGTATGGTCCCTTTCAAAACCATTTACCAATAATAATAAAAAAATTCATTATGTTTATACATTTTCAAATGGCATACAATGTCATGTTGGATATGATAACCATGATGGATATGTTATAGCATGAGATCACTTATCCCATTTGGAAACAAATGAATATATTACTACTCACCCAATGTGGTTGAAAATTTCCATAATTAATCTAGGAACTATGCATGAGCATCCCATTGGTGGGATCATTAGTTATCATGAACATAACTTAAATTCAAAAAAATAAAAAACCAAGACCTATGCATGACATGTATTACTAGCTTACATGATTCATTTATGTTATTTATCATATTTGTGGTAGATTACATAACCATCTTCTACACAAATTATTATCATGGCATACCTGAGTGGGATGTAGGATATATATGTTACATATGACATGGACATTCCTACATTGAAAGGCTACTATTCTCCATTGGGGGCATTCCTAAACTAGGGGTATTTTGGTACACTATACATGTTCTATATTTCTATGACCATTTCATTGATCATATTGAGCTATTTAAACTAATTACATATGAGTTTATCGTACATATACTCTCTAGAGTGTTTCACTTTATGGATAGTATACTCTAGTACATGTAATGATGATATGGATTAATTATGTAGATTAGATTTAATGATCTATGAATGATGGTGGAGTTATGTGTTCTATGTGGGATTATTGATGACTATTACATGGTATGATGTTTGATTATGTATTATATGTTATGATGATTTATATGTGTGACATTGTGTGAATTTGAATGACTATGTGTGAAATTATGTGAACATTGTGTGTTACACTATGTGCCTCCATTAGTGATTATTCTCTATTGTTACATTGGGTTAGTATTCATGTGTGGCATTAAGTTCTATATTGTGTGACTATATGAGTGTATTCATTACTATTTAATTTTTTTTTTAATTCAATAATGCAATACTAATAATAAATAAACTATTGAAATCTAATTTAGATATACTAAATATATATATCTTGAATGTGATATACATAATTGGAAATGAGTTATAAATATTAAATTTAAAAATAAATATGCAAACCTAGCTCAAATTGAGTTTATGCTGACTATACAAGCTAATTGTTTATTCAAAATTACTTTAATGACCCTTGAGATATGTCTCATCTAAAATAAAAATTTAAAATTATAATGGGAAAAGGTTGTGATAAGAGGATAGGGATGTATCACAACCCTTTCTATTGACTACAACTATATCCTGGTTGACTATGTGATTTATTTTATTTTGTAGGCACTTGCACCTATTTACGATAAATTATAAATTGACTATGCCATGATGTCCCACACAAAAGACCTATAAAATAAAAAAGCTCTTAACTCTTGTATAATAAACCAAATTAATATCAAATATAAATTGGGGAATAAATTAATGGAAATAGTTGAGTTATCTTCATAAATCCTTGTATAATCTACGTGTTGTTTACATATTATGAAAGGGCCTCAGGATGATGTAGTTATTATTGAAC
Source organism: Torreya grandis (assembly GCA_037957365.1). Classification (NCBI taxonomy): domain Eukaryota; kingdom Viridiplantae; phylum Streptophyta; class Pinopsida; order Cupressales; family Taxaceae; genus Torreya; species Torreya grandis. The sequence continues at coordinate 8,483,484 of JARHVA010000078.1, forward strand.
ATTTTTGGTAACCATGGAAGAGTAGTGTCTAAGTTTTTTTCAAGGCTTCAAGATGACTCACAGGCTTCTCAAGACTTAATTTATTCTATCTATTCATTTGTAATCCCAAATGGAATTTTTATGCTTAGAGGATCTATGAACTTTGGTCTCTTATAAACTCCATTTTTTCAAATAATAACTTTTACACTTATCCATTTTAGGGTTTTTCCTATTGACAGATTCAAGAGGTGATGAGATGAAATTTTATTGGATCTTAGTGACACCTTAATGGCTTGTTGGGTTGTTAGTCACAATAGGACGTTAGTCAGATTGAACGATTCCACATGATAATTATTCATAACTCTCAACAATCCCAAGTCAATTTTAAAATTCCTTTCAATACTTAGTCAATTTTTAAGAATTTTCCCAGTTGGCCAAAATTGGCCTACATACAAAACTTTTGCCTAGATGGATCAAGCCACTCTCTTAGAATATTCAGTGACCTTTTATCTTCATGACTAGTCTCTTTCTAGTCCTGACTTAATGATGGAGTGCAATATCATGGAAGGTTTTTGTGTTGTGTTGGGTGTTGTTAAAAGGTAACCTAATGTATCTCTGTTGATAGAAAATTTGAAGTCTTGATAAGTAATCAATGGTTTTGGCAACACCTTTTTGCCAACAATTTTGAAGACTTAGCATATAACACAGTGACTTTGAAAATGCTCTAGTAAGCTTTGAAGATGCTCTAGGTATATTTGAATATGCTTCTAATTTTGGTATGGTTTATCCCTACCCATTTATATAATAAACACCCTCTTCAAACAATAAGACAATTCATTTTACCTATCTCTTTGCCTTTATCTAGTGTTTTAATCAGCTTGTGCATGATTACTTTATGGAGGATTGTTCTTCCTTGGTGATTGTCCTTCTTTATTACCTATTTTTAGATATTTAAAGGTGTTTTTAGGTCTAAAATTGTGCTCTTTTGGTCACTAATGATGGTATAATGTGAGTTTTGATACTCCTATATGCTTCATCTCTTGTTTAATGAGCATGGTTTAGGAATATTGATGAAAAATGACTAGTTTGAGAGATTACGTGAGTGAGGTTTCTCTTTGAGCTTCCTTAGTGTTAGTTTTAAGAAATTTGGAGTGTATTTCAATTTGGTGCATCACCTTTTATATGCTTTTAGTTATCCCTTGTAACCCTTTTACCATTTTCCTAGTCAAAACTAGTAATTTAGGTGATTTACCAAGAGAAACCAGCCTTATCTGGAGGTTCAGCCCCATCACAAGATACCCAAAGCCTAGGGTTGATCCCATTTTTTATCCAAGAGTGAGAGATCTTGAATAACCCTCTCACAAGGGTGTAATTATATGCTACAATGGTTTCTAGAGTTACTCTTTAGTGAAATAAACCTTCAGAGGAACATTTTCAAACATCAATAGTGACTCCACTATGAACATCATCTAGTCAGGTAGCCTAAGTTCCCAAAATTAGAACCTTGGTATGTATAATCAAATCTCTTTTGATCAACATTCTTATTCTCTACCTTATCATCACTCATATAAAGATAATAATGTTTATGTGCTCCCCCCAATCAGCCCTCAAGCAACCTATCATCCCAATCATGTCATTTACCTCCCTCCCACCCTTATCTATGACCAAAATTATGCTCATTGGCATTTAAATCAATCCTCTAATCCCCCTTATCAAGACTATGTTTATCTTATTACATACTTATTAGGATTCAAAAAAGTATTATCAAATTATATGGAGTTGATAAGGATATTGGTATGGGTTTATAAATTTTTTAAGTCATCCATATCCATGTTCTATAAGAGGCAAGGATTTCTCTTTAGTTGTTCAAGATAGGTGGTTAGTTAATGAGAGTAAACAATGGGCAATTTGTGACATAGAGGAAATAGTACTAATGTTAGGCATGTTCCAAATCTTAGAGAGAATGTTTATATCTTATGAATATTAAAAATCTCATTTAAATTAGTCTTATGTTTCCTCTCCCCTTTAGGAGCCTCAAGCTCAGCCTCCAAGAGTTTCAAATCAGCTTCCTATCCAACCTTGTCAAGGCCCATCCTTGTCAAGAATCAAGAAGAAATACTAGACCAAGGGAGATAAATCATTAAAATTAATAAGGAGGTTATAATTGGAAAATAATTCCCTATTAATGTTATGGAGGGGATAAGGATATTTTTGCATGAGTTTTGGAGTGTGTGAGATAGGACATCTATTAAAGAAGGCGACTATCTACATATTAAGAATGTAGAGATGGAGTGGGTACTATCGATTGAAGATGTGTTAGAGCATTGGGAGATATAACATATCAAACCAAGAAAAATAATTTTAACCTATCCTACCCCTACACACACTCTACTTTAAGAGCATGAATCCATCCCACCATGGACCTCTCCCTATGCCAATGATCCTAATTACATAATGCTCTAACTAGTGAGACCACTCTCTCATAGGCCTATTAAATAAAAATAATACAACAAGGTGTTTGTACCCTATACATTTACCTCATGTAAATTAGTCAAGGAGAGCATAGAGATGAAGGAACAGGTGTTGGTTGTAGTAATCCAAGAATCAATCTTGGAGAAGGAGGAAGTCTTGGTTTAAAAAGAAAGTGGTTTATGCATAGCCCAAATCAATGAGATTGATTTACAAGAGTTATAAAACTCCATCTCCCCTCATCAATACCCACCATAGACACCTCTCAAGATACCTATTTGGAGTAGTACTCTCCTAAGTTGTAAACAAGATGAACCTCTTTACCCTCTCACCATCTCCCTCTTAGAGAAAGAACCCATTTTACTAAGGATAGAGGATGGAATTATAGTCATAGGTGAGACACAAGAGGAAAATACAAGTGTTTATATTAATATATCATAATAGGCAACCGACTTCATTCAAAGGAGAAAAAATTAGGTTTAGACTAGTCTTATTGACATGGCTTTGACACTAATGAATTAGATCCTAAAGAGGACAATCTTTAAGTTGAATATGGGGTAAACCTTTAATTGACTACTAAATTTCCATTATACATATATGAAAATGAAGATCATATATAGGTACCAGAGGTTGGTCCACTTCAAGATGAGGTGTCACTTAGAGGTAGTGTTAATATTTTTAGATTTGAAAAAGATTGGTCAAATTAAGAGCCTCAAAAGCATGATGAGTTAGACCTTGCTTGTAATGATGATACTCCATTGTATACAAAGGAAGAAGAAAAATATATCTATTATAGATTTATTCTTGGTGAAGTTGAGACTATCTCTCTTATAACTGACCAAGAGGAAGTTGCCTTTTGGGATGAACTGGAGCTCTTTTTCCTAAGCCTAGATAGTCAACCTTCCCATTCAAAAGAGTCATCAAGTGAAAAAATTTCAAGTAATCATATAACCCATCATGAAGTTATCTTAGAGATATTTCCCAAGGATAAATACTAGCATCAAGCAAGTATTGAACCAATAAGGGATTTTGTCTACATTGGAGACATGTTTGTCCAATTTCATATGTTAGAGAACCAAAAAGATTAGCAATCAAGAATCCTAGTTCACCATGTTTGGTGACTCATGAGCAAGGTATTTTTGATCCTTGTTAATTAAAAATGAATGATGCTAAAATATTTTAATTTGATCCAGGAGGAAGGTACTTGTTAGTTTTAATTGTACACATTATATAGTATTCTACTTCCCTATAAGCTTTTTGTGCACATTTCCTTTCTATTTTGTTGTGTGTTTCCCTTCCCTAAGTGCTTTGAGGACATTATTGTTTTTTTTTTGGGTTATATTTTATATTTTTAGAGTTCTAATAAGAATATTTTTAACCTTGTGATCAGTTGAAAATTAGTTGAAAAAGACTTGTGTAACTCCATAAGCCTAATAGATAAACTAAGTCAACTAGTCTTCTGCATAGATAAGCATGCAATCCTAGGAGGTTACCAAATTTTTTTGATAAAATTATACTAAATATGAAAATTTTACCTAGATATATAATTTCACTCTCATATACCATTCAATGACCTTTTGCCTTCATGACTAGTCTCTTTCTGATCCTGACTTGATGATGCAATGCATTTTTGTGTAAGGTTTTGGTGTGGTGTTGGGAGCTATACAACCTCTTGTGTGGTATTGGGAGATATTGAGAGGAAATTTAATGTATCTCTACTAAGAGATTATTTTAATCATTAATAATTCATCAATGGTTTTAGAAACACCTTTTTGCCAACATTTTTGAAGACTCAGTATAGAACATAGTGAGCTCTGAAGATGCTCCAATAAGATCCAAAGATGGCCTGAAGATGCTTTAAGAATATCTAATGATGATTCTCATTTATGTATGGCATATCCCTACCCATTTATGTAAGAAACATCCTCTTGAATTAATAAGACAACTTATTTTACCTATCTCTTTACCTACATCTAGTGTTCTAGTTAGCTTGTGTAGGATTGTTCTTCCTTGGTGATTTTCCTTCTTTATTACCTTTTTAAAGGTATTTCAAGGTGTTTTTGTCTGAAATTTTTCTCTTTTTATCAATAATGATGGTATAGTGTGATTTTTGATACTCTTCCATGCTTCATCTCTTGTTTAGTGAGCTTAGTTTAGGAATATTGATACAAAATGACCAGTTTGAGAGATGGTGTAAGGGTTCTCTTTGAGATTCCTTAGTGTTAGTTTTAAACAATTTTGAGTGTCTTCAAATTTGATGCACCACCCTTTATATGATTTTAGTTATCCTTTTTAACCCTTTTACCCTTTTCCTAGTCAAAACCAATAGTTTAGGTGATTTACCAAGAGGAACCAACCTTCTATGGTAGTTTATCCCCATAAAAAAATAATCACAACCTAGGGTTGATCCCATTTTGTATCTAGGAGTGATAAATCTTGAATATCACTCTCATAAGGGTGAAAGTATATCTTACGATAATTTCCTAGTGGTTTTCCATGTCAACAATGGTTTAGGCTAGCATGTTAATGAGATGATTCCACATGTTGTAATCCTAATGACCTTGTGACCCAGATATGTTTTTACTAATGCAATAACTCTAGGCAAGTGAGTTAGTGAGATATTATGACATAGCATCATCTATCCCAAAGATATTCATATAAATTATAGATCCCTAGAGCTAATAGATTAGTGAGATATTGCCACACAGTAAGATCTTCCTTCACCATAGAGAATATAATCAACATCTATTTGAATCCTTAATAAATAAATAGAATATTGAAAAGGAGACATATGGAGGTGGCAAGCCCAAAGAATATTGGTAAGAATGCCTAGTAAGTAGGAGGGCACCAGTTGGCACTCAACAAAGCCTAGATAAGAGAGCCTGAGGAAGGGGTGGATAAATAATAAGTTTTCATGTGGCCCAATTGGTAGACCCATGGCATAGAGAATGAAGTAAATAGGGAGATGACACATGGAGGCCATATACTATGGTTAGGGATCAGTGATTTAAAGGGGTGATATAGATAATAAATAAAGGAGATGGTGAATGGAATGCCACAAAATCATTAGTGCACAAGCTTAAAATTGATGGCTCATCTAGTTTTCAAGACCATCATAAGGAATATTTATAGAGTCAAAGTGTGGCGGCTCACGAATCATAGGATTGTGATATGAATGACTCATGAGGATGTCATAATTATCACATTGAATTGAATTAAGCTTGAATCTACATAATTTAATTTTAATATAGATAATAACATTAAGGCACGATTGATACTAACATAATGATACCATGACCAGAGAATATAGGACAAAGAAGTATCTTAATGACAATCATAACATGAAAGTATATAGGGATCAAATTGAAAGTAAAAGTGGTAGAATTAGGCTAAAATATTCTAAGGTGGTAACTCCAAAATATTTACAATCATATTCCTATGCATAAAACCTTTCAAATCAAGATATGATCATAAAGAGATTAAATATTATTTATTATACAACCAATTGGAGAAGGGGTTGAGCTGATAGATTCAAATTTAAGGAAATCATCACCATGCCTTGAGGATGAAATTAGAGTCCCAATTATCTTTGGCCTCCCTTTTTGATTTGTATAGAGACTGTGTGTCTTCAATTTTTGATATTCATTTAATTTTCTCAACTATATTTTTTATCTTAATCAATGATGCGTGGGATTCTCATTATCTATAAAATACTAGGTCTTTCATTATTAAATGTTTAACATTTATAGGCACATTAATGTTTCCAAAAGTTACCCTCCACAAGCCCTCTCCATAGTATAACAAATATATGCCCATTTGAGTTTGTATTATTAGATTAGGCCTTGAAATTAATGATAATTAAATCATATTTATTTCATGCATTATGTTTTGTCTTCACTAATAGTTTTTTATATTTACTTGTGAATATTTTTTTCTTTCATAGGCATCTTCCCTTCACACTTCCATGTGGAATCATAATCCTCTTCAAGTCACACACTATGTATATACAGGTCTTCAAAAGCATTATTTTTGGATTGTTTATTATCCTTCTTGACATTGCATTGTGTTCCTATACCTTTATGTGAAACACTTATGTAGTGGGTGTCTAATTTAAAGGCTATGTGTTTTAGTTCCTTAATTTTAATGTGTTGTCAAGTGGGTGAGGTGCTTGATGTACTCTTAGTACATCACCATTTTCTATTTTAGCATAACCTCTTACCCTCTCTCCCTTTTTCCCCTCAAAATAATAGGTTTAGCATTAACCATAGATTTAATTTCTACTCTTTGTAGGTCTATGCACTAGTCCTAAACTAGATGAACTTAGATTAGAAAAAATTCAGCCTTATCCATAGATTCATCCCAAGGAGTGCAAGAGTGCCATGCCTTGGTGACATTCCTATTATCACGATGAGACACAATATCTTTTTCATGCATTGGTAAGATCAAATACACTTATGCCCCATGATGATCACTTTCATGCCCCATACCATGCACTCATGCTTTATGTCCATCTTCAATCACCCCCACACTATAATCTATTCATGGGTACACATTTTAAACTATAATAGTTTCTAGCACACCTGGTGGGACTACATCCAATATTAAATAAATAATTTGATGTTATTATTGGTCAATAATGTTGAAGACACTCTATAAATCACCTGGTGACTGATTATTTCTAGTTTAAAAAGATAGGTGATTCATCTATATGTTAAGATAAATAAGATCATATTTAAGAGTATTGATTTTTATTTTATTGAATTACCAATAGATACTAGAATAATAAAATTTAAATCATCCTTATCATCTATCAAGAGAGTTAGTAATTTAATATAGTCTTCTCCTAGAGCTCAATCTACTCCCCCATTTTATAGATTCCCCATTTCTAAAGGAAGACTATTCCCTATCCCATTCATGGATACTCTTATAAATAATTCCTTTTCTCCCTTTAATTAAGGTAGTCCATTTTTCCTCCCCTAGTATAATGATATTCCTTTAGTTGATCTTAAGAGCATCCCCTATTTTGCTAGAGAGAACTCTACTACCCATATAGAGCACATACAAGATGTTGTAATAATTTGCTCCGTTCATAACGTAACCAAAGATAACATCAAATTGAGACTCTTTAACTCTTTTTTAAAATTAAGATCACACCATTTTTAGTAAGTTTTGTATCCTGGTGCCATCTAAATTTAGGATGAGTTGAGTGTTAAACTACGTAGATAGTTCAAAGAGAGGAGTGACCACCTATCATTGATGGAGTAGTTCATTTCCATTAAAATATCTTAGCATGAGCAAATTTTTAACTTAAAATTGAGATTCCCAAAGACTTAGGATTGGATTCCACCATTTTTAAACCATCTCCCAATACTATCTTCTTATATTTTTTAATAGCATTAAATAGTGATGTGGTCAATAATGATTCAATCCATAGGAGGTCCAGTATTACTTGACACATATGAGGTTATTGTGAAAAAAAATAATTATTTGATCTAATTAGGTTAAATTTTACCAAAACCCCTTATGTTTTTTTTCCATGAGCCCCCATTTACAAGTCAACCTGTCTTGCCTTCTTTTTTTACTCTAGTGCTCATCCCTATTGTAACTAACCCACTGATTCCATTAGTTGCACTTAAAAGTGAGATAACAAAGTTAAATCATTATTTCAAATATTTTAAAATGAGTTAGTATCACTCAAAATGCAGTAAGAATAACACTCTAGGCCTTACCAACCGTTCAATTAGCTCTTTAAGCCTAATAGGCCTCCCTATCAAGGTAGTGTGCAAGCTCAAGGATGTCTCACTCTAGACTGACTAATGAAAAAAATATTATACTATATCACATTAAGATACATTATTCCCATTTAAAATAATATATCCCAAGACTATGAGTGGTTCTTTCCTTACAATTATCCATATAATTAGGATACCTATGCAAATGGAGTGGTAAATCAAGTTTTGATGGTGCAAAGTATATCATACCCTCAAAATCAAAAAAAAAATCAAATTCATAGAGGTAATAAGTTCATGAATATGCCTAAATGTAATTATATGAATCCACTTTGGTAAATTTTTAGGATAATGAGATCATCGACATAAATTAGAACCAAGTGCTACATGTAGTCAATAATCTAGTGGCTTATCACACAATGTTTAAAAGAAGGGAAATGGAGGGTGAAAAATCTTCCTCAATATTATAAACCTATATTTCACAAGTTCCACATGAATTTTCCAAATATAAAGTGACTCTTGACATCCCCCAAGCTTAAACAAATCAGCCTATTCAAAAAGAGAATCAACCTCAAGCCAATTATCACACTAAGGAGGACATTTTTATCCCAAATATTTATATGAAAGGGACTCAAATTACCTTAAATATAGCAGAAAAGATGAAGAAAACAATATTTAATGTGACTATGTGGGAGGCCATATCCATTCCTTCTCAAAGTAATTTGTTGCAAGAAGAATCCTCATGAACTGGCAAAGGCCTCTCTAACTAATTCTATAAGCCTATGTTATCCAAGTGGTAAATAAGTGTGAATAAGAAACAAACCAACCCCATTCTACATTTATTTGATTATTGAAATCTACCTTGTACATAGCTATATGATAGAGTTAAGGGTAAGTAGCTTAGTGATTCCAACTAAAATCATAAACATGTTAGGTATAGCATATTCTCCCATATCAAAAGGTGTCATTCAATTGGATGTCATAGTGGTTAAAAGCATGGGGATCATCAAGGACTGGAGCCTCATTTTTTATTCATGTCTAATCCTTTCCATTACATAAGATATCATAGTGATTAGCATGGCCCTACTTAGTTATATGCCTTTCTAAGTATTTCACTATGAAGATGGGAGATACCTATCCTCAAATTGGTTACACAAGCTACTCAGGACTAGATATGGAACCAAGGTGACCATTAAGTCTAGGCCCATTTCTAATAATCACATAGATCCATAATCTCTTAATCTAGTGAATATAGACTATATTATGTTTGATCAAAAGAAGAATTCAATTGTCCATGAATCTATTATTGTAGCCAAATAATGCACCCTAGGAGAGGGTGTTCAAGCCTCTCCCATATTTGGACAACATGGGATTACCTCTAGGCCTATGGGTTTCCTATAACAAAGGTAAACCTCCAGGTTAAATGTCTATCTCCCTAGATTTATCTCTTCAGCTCACACACTACACTAGACTAATCACTTGGGGATGAAAATGGAAGAAGTTAATAGAAATTCACCTATGATAAAAATGTGATATATCAGGGGATGAAAATGGAAGAAGTTAATAGAAATTAACCTATGATAAAAATGTGATATATCAAGGATAAAACCACATAATACACTTTCATCTACACTAAGAAAGAAAACTATCAAAACTAACCTCAAACCTATGAACTTCTATCATAAGTGTTTCTCATAGAGGCAAATTGCTATGCATAACTAGAGGTTGGTGAAAAGAAGGTCTAATACTAGACACTACTAGTTCCTCTCACACTCCAAGAACACATGAAGAAATAATACACTTTATGAGACATGTTAGAAGAGATACCACTCACATAATCCATACAAGGGTATAATAAAATTAAGGATAAACAATCTTCATCACTTATCATCCAAATAAACCACTTGAGATACTTAGGTAAGATGTGCAAAGAATAAATCAACTTTAGAATATTTATTTTCAAGGCAAAACAAGGTTACAAACCAATAGGGATTCACCATACTAGGTTTGTGGTAGATACAATTGCCAAAATGGATTGCATAAATAGATCATAGGAGAAGAGAAAAAAGAAGAGAATTGGAAGGGTCACAAGGACAACTATCAATCCATATAAAATAGTTAAAATATGAGAGAAAGAGGTGGAAAATAGACCATGAAGTGATATTGTAAAAGTGTCCATCTAAAGTATGACATCTTCCCTCAATTTGGCATAGAGACTCTTCATGTCTTTCTTAAAACTACCTTTTGGTGATGAAGAGTCATCTTGACTAAATATAATTTCAATATGGATCTTTGACACATTTACACTATCATGGGAAGATGAAATCCTAATGATAACAATCATCTACACCTTTCTAAATGATAACTCCCTCTTTGCCAATTATTACTCACTCTTTAACAACCACTCATTAGCCTTATTAATCTTGTCTTCACACTTATCCTCTGAGGGACCTATAGTTATTCAGGAGTATGTATTGAATAGGTGTTACTAAACTTAGCTATATCTCCTTTGTCCTATAGTCTATCAAATAGACCTTAATGTAACTCATTGAACACTTCTCACTTCCAATGTTTGGTAGTCATGCTCCTTCTCACCATGTTATTCTAAAATACCTACAATGAATCACTTAATAGAGTAAATTTCATGCATCGTAGAGGTTAAAAATGAGTCTTTAGGAATTGGGATAAGTCTCTAAAGACCTCCCATAATGGTTATCATTCAACAATTTTCTCCTTCTCCTATAGAAAAACTAAATTTCTATAATAAACTCACAATTGGGCATGTCTTTATAAATGACAACATGTAAAATTGGATGGTGAGGGACCTAAGAGAGTTAAAAACCAATCCAGAACACTTCCCAATCCATTTAACCACTTCGATATGCACATCCATTCATATTTTCTCCATTGGTTTTGAAAGAGGGTTTTATGATGGTTTTTGGTGGTTTACACTATTAACAATGGTTCATAAAAATTAGATGCTAAAACTAAAAACCAATTCCACTAAGGATAAGATAAATATCCCCCCTCAACTATTCATAACTACTTGAATCACCATGAATATAAATTGGATAATGATGTTGTCCTTGTATTACCTAATTTTTTTACTGCTTTTTAGTAGGTTTAAGGATTGCTTATCCTAGTGCTTGTAATTGCTCTATCTTTTTAATCTGTTAAAGGGTTTTGGGGTCCCTTCAAAACCTATTTTTACCTTAATCTAAAACTACTTGAATCACCATGCAATATTTCCATATAGGTTTGAGCATAAGATGTTGGCCTCTCAAGCTTCTTCTTAAATTTTGAGTAGGTCTGATAGAGGTTTAAGCCAAAATGGCCAATTCCAAGATTTTATCTACAACTCAATAGCTCATTTTTTCCTTAAATTATCCCCTAAATTCTATCACATGGTTTTTAAATATTATATGGCCTTATGGATGAAGTTTTTTGCCATTAAGGTTTAGGCTTAGTATTAAGCCTATTAGGCCTACCTATGTTTGCCTATGTAGCTGACCACCTGTAGGTTTCCAATGGTTTTAAATGCATCTAAATTATTTTATTACATGTAACTCAACCTTTCAAACCATCATACCATTACTAAAATACTCTTCCACTCATATTTTCACTCTTCATATTCTAACTTGCAAACTATATTACTACTAGAGTGTTCTCTGTCTGTGATAGAATAAAGAGTGTTTACACTATTGGTATGACCAAAGTGAGGCCATGGAGAGATTGGAGGAATCATTAGGAAAATTTTCATTAATTTTCATGGATTATTCATTCCCCAAGAGTCTTCAACACATCAAATCCCTCAAGATAGGCTTCTAGGTCTGTAAATTATTCATAGGTTTTAGGTAGACTAAGTATAGACTTAGAACCCTATTTATTTCTTTCTGAGAATCACATAAAATGTGATATCATTAACCCTAAAAATTTATTCAATATGTTTTCCCACCTTATACCTTTTACATCCTTCCAAACTATATTCTCCTATGGGATTGGGCTAGTTTGTGGTATGTATGACTGTGTCACCTGTAGGTGGCCATTAGAGGAGAATTTTAAGAGTTTCAAGTAGGTGTGAATACAATTTTGAACAATATACTTCAAAAAAATTATTACTCTAAATTCATCATATTTCATTTCACACATAAATATATTCAATACTACCTTGAGGCTTTACTCTCATTCACCACCATCCACATATTGTGTGTCTACAGTCAGATTGTAGATGTTGTTTTAGGAAATATGAGACCTCCCTATAGGTGAAGATGTGCTTGAACATTGATTCATTATTTTGATTCTCCTTTAGGTCTATAAAACTATCTCTTATATGTATGATATTGTCTTATGACTATATATTGTGTTCTCATATCTCATTATAGGTCACTATTGCATTTTATAGGTTCATTGGCCTTTTGGCAATGTGCATCATTGAATATCCATAATAGAAAATTGATTGAGTTTTAACCTTTCAATCATCTTCCTTATCAAAAAAAAAAAACCTTCTCTTTGAATTTACATGCTACTATTATGTTTAGGTTTCAATAATGGAAACACAAAACCTACTCAAACCTCATATATCTTCATCACAAGATAGTATTATATTAGGCAGAGACTTATTTCAAAAAAAACTAAGGTAATTGGTCTCATTTGAAACTTTCTCACTCTAAATAACCATAGGTGTCAATGAAGTAATATTTATTATAGTTATGAAACTTGATTTAATTTAGAAACTCATTCAATTCTTGACATTGAAAACCACCTATGCCTTGGATTTTAAATGGTCCTTCATTATCCATACATGCTTATATGTGACTATAAGTGGCTATATATGTTGGAGCTCTACTTAGTCTTTTCCCATTACCTTATAACTTCATATTAATCAACCTCCAATATTCCATTTCAATAATTTCATGGATAAATAACTTCCATGATTTAATAAGAGAGACATAGGTGTGTTATCACCTTTGATATGGAGTCATCTACAAAAGGATAACTCTACATCTATGAAACATATTTTGTTAATTACTATGATGTACATTTCCAATAATATGAAATGTTTCTTGCCTAAATTAAATTAACACACATGAAAACCATATTGAATACAACATGGAGATGAAGAACACGTTCTATCAAAACACACACAACACTTAGAAACACCATATCAATATAATAGATGAGAAAACTAGAAGGTGTTAGGAATGCGCAATCAACTTAGAGGTAGTAACAATATTAAAATTTATTCTTGAATTTTAGTCCACAAATTTTAAAAATAATTCCATGTAATTAGAATATAAATATATTATATTCATCTATTGAATGCATTCCCCTCAACTCTACCTAACATGCCCATACCATCTAAAAACCAATGGACTTGTTTAACTCACCAAAGTGAGTGAATAGAGAAAAAACCTAGTTTTCACCATTTTATACCTATAAAATATTTTAAATCATGGAAATGACTTATGGGGAGTTTGAAGTACACTTATAAATCTTCCACACACTTGTCTTACAATCTATATAACTTCAGAAACTCCCACTTCTTCAACTAGTTTTATTTCTTCCAATATTTGAACCTATAATTATCAATTGAAAAATTACTTCTATGACCAAATCTAACATATTTGACATTGGATAACACTTTGGCACACTTATCCCCTTGAATAAATCATACAATTTCATTAAAGTGGCCAAAAAGACATAAAATGACATAAGATGGACTTAGGCAAAAGTGACTAAGATCAAGACATATTTTATGACCTTAATTACTACCATGATGGACATTTTAGGACCTAGGAGGCCCTATGGGAGTTTGAACTTACATGGTGGGTTGACTTATTTGACCATGGGGTCAAATTAGTTGATATTTTGGTAATTTCCTTGGGGTAACAAGACTGTTATGTTAAAGACTAGTTGCCCTCTCATATCCTTGGGTAATCGAGTCACCTATACACTATTAATGACACTAAAAATCCTCTGATCAGATACCAAACTAGAAAAAATATAAAATAGGGTACAAACTCAAGACAAAACAAAAAATTAAAGACACTTGTGCTCTTAAGAACACTTAAGGAAACCACATACAACACTTACGCAAATTAAGTTATGTTCAAACCAACCTAAAACAATTTTCTCCTCCTAGATCAAAAGGGAAATCATCACCATATATTTTTCCATAGGATGAAATAATGCATGAGTCAATTTTCCTTTTAGGCATTACCCTTAATGTCTTCATGTTTTTTATGTTTTCTAATCTCTTTGACATGACCTTCAATGCAATCAGGGTAGCTACAAATAGATCACCTATAAAGGTGAATTATTCAAGCACATCAACAATCTCAAAATTCTCATGAGACTCCCTAGTTGTAACTTGATTCAATTATTTCTCAACAAGGCATGATTCTTTGACTTCCATGCTACTTTGAATGGGATCAAATTTCTCGCTAGCTACAAGCTCCTCAAGTTCATCAATGAGCTTTGTATAGTCCATACAATCTTGGTCATTGTCTTACATGAGGACATCTAATATACATTCTTGTGAACTTGACCTTCCACTTTTAAATATATTCAATTTCTTAAAAATCTCAAACTACTATAGCCAATCATCCTTGCTCTCTTTCTCCTCAATAAACACAAATTCTTAAAGCTTATCCTCTTAACCATGTTCATGAATTTCATAGTCATCATAGATTGCTTCAAAATTTTCTTCAAAGCATGTTTCTTCAATAATAAATCTACATTATATTTCAACAACCTCATCTTTCTCTCCTTAAAGGACTAGACTCTCAAGACTTTCATTTTCATTAAACATTTCTTGATAGGTCTACCACATACCTTGATCAAACTCCTTGTGAACAACTACAAATTCATCAACATTTTTTCTATATTAACTCAATAAGATGAATTTTTTGTACCTTTCCTCAAAAATGGGAGTCCTTATGATGAGATCTTATTCATATACACTTGTGTTATCTTATTAATCAGCTACACATTGAATTTGTTCATCTTTACTTTCTTCCCTTAAGATAGGTTCTCCTTCAAGAGGAAATGAGGTAGGAGGGTGGTGAATTGGTTCATGGTTTGGAAAGGGATTAGGAAGTGTGATGTACATTTAATTAATGGTAATGGGGATATAAGGAGACACTTGGAATAAATATTAGAGAGAGATAAGTTTATGTTAGGTTATGGCCATGTCACTTTCTTCAACAAGTATCTCATGATTTTCATTATCTTCTTAAAACCCTTTCATAGTTATAACTTAAACCTCCATATTTTTAACCAAGGATTATTTTTTATGATTAAAATCCTATTGGATGGACTTCTAAGATGGAAAAATTTTAGGTTTTTAAAGATAAGGTAATGTGGTTTTACCATACATAAGGTTTTCATCCTTATCATCACTTTGTCATTTCCAAGTTGGAGATTTGATTCTACTAGGCTCTTTTGGAGATTAAATGTGATTTTCACAAGGACAAGGAATATGAGAGGATTTAAATGGATCATAATAATACACTTGAGGATGGAAATATTTACTTACTCCTCAAACAAATTTTCACCTTCTTCATTGTTTAATTGAGGCCCCTCAACAGCTGCAATTTGCCTCTCAACTTCTTGTTTTTTCCACCTTGTAAGCCTGTCAACCCACCATTGGATATAACATCTCATTTTTTACAATTATTCACTAATGACATAATTATATTCATATTAAACAAATCTCTAATTTTTCATAAGTAAAATAATAACCTTTCTCATCCTCTCTATGAAATGAATAGGGATCACAAAAATCTCTTTATCGCATCTCTTCATCAACCTTCCTAAATTTAGAAAATTTGGCATGAATGCCAATAAGTACTTATATTGTGGTGTAATTGGAGGAGGAGGACATGATTATGGGTATTGATATTGACTTTGAGAATATTGTATAGGAGTTTGATAGGATGGATAAAGCTATTAAGAAAGAATGTTTTTAGTAATATGTCTCTTGAGAGATTTGGCTTCTTATTTAAGAGCCTACATCTTAAGAGCTTATATCTCTTCTTCAAGGGAATTATTTTAATTTCATTTATATCCTTATTCATAATATTATTCACAATAATTCACAAAAACTTCATGACTATATGGAGGAGGAATGGGTTGACCATATGGTGGATAATAACTTTGATAGGGTTGTGTGTAGTAAGATTTATTAACATATACATCCTTATTATATTAATTAATCAAATTAAATAAAATATTTTATCAAAAAAATTCAATAAGTACATAAGAAGCTTAAAACTAGATGATGTATTTGGAGTCACCATTTGTATTTACTTGAATGCTTCCAAAAGTTGATGGTAGGAATAACACACCAACAATACTTATACTCTTTTGGACCTTAGTCCCACTGGGTGTGATAAAACTATTATATCCAAATATCACACCCTAATATAGGGTGTTCAATCATTTCCATTATTTGGACAACATGGGATTACCTCTAGGTCTGTGGATTACTTATAACATAGGTAAACCTTTAGGTTAAAGGGATAGCTCCCTTGATTTATCTCTTAATATCACACACTACACTAGAAAAATAACATATGGGTGAAAAGGGAATAAAATATTAGAAATTAACCTATTATAATGAGGTGATACAATAAGGATAAGTCCACACAAAACACTTGCATCTACATTAAGAAGGAAAACTATGAAAACTGACCTCAACTCTATGACCTTGTAGCATAAGTGTGTCTCATATAGGTAGACTGATATTCATATCTATAGGTGGGTGAAAATAAGGTATGATACTAGACACAACTATTCCCTCTCACACTTCAATTATGCATGATCAAATAATACACTTTACGAGACATATTAGAAGATATGCCTTTCACACAATACATACAAGGGTAGAATGAAAGTAAGGAGAAACAACCTTCATCACTCATCATCCAAATACACCACTTGAGATACTTATGTAAGATGTGTAGAGAATAAATCAACTTCAAAATTTTTATTTCCAAGGCAAAGCAAAGTGCCAAACTAGTAAGGATTTATCCTATTTATATAGCATGAATAGAGCATAGGAGAAGCGAAAAAAGAGGATAAGTGTAAGGGTCACCTGTACAAGTGTCAAGCTATATAAATTAGTTACAATGTGAGAGAATGAGGTGGAAAATAGACCATGAAGTGATATTGGACAAGTTTCCAACTAAAGTATGACATCTTCCCTCAATTTGGTGTAGAGACTCTTCATGTCTTTCTTGAAATTGCCTTTTGGTGATGAAGAGTCATATTGACTATCTAGAACTACCATATGGATATTTGACACATCTAAACTATTATGGGAAGATGGAATCCTGATGGTAATAATGATCTTCACCTTTTTAACTAATAACTCCATCTTTACTAATTGTTACTCACTCTCTATCAACCACTCATTAGCCTTCCCAAGATTATCTTCACACTTGTCATTTGAGGGACCTATATTTGTTCAAGAGGATGCATTAAATATGTGTTAGGAAATGCATCTAGATCTCTATTGGCCTCTAGTCTATCAAATATACCTCAATGAAACTCAGATAACACTTCTCACTTCCAATCCTTGATAGTAATGTTCCTTCTCATTATGTTATTCTAGACTATTTGTAGTGAACCACTCAATAGAGGAATTTTCATGCATCACATAGGTTATAAATGAGTCTTTATCAAGTGTGATAAGTCTCTAAAGACCTCTCACAATGGTTATCATTCAATAATTCTCTCTTGCTCTTGTAGAAAAACTCAATTTTTGTAAGAAACTCAGAATTGGGCCTATCCATACAAATTATAATATGGAAAAAGTGGATGATAAGGCACCTAAAAGAGTCACAAAATATTTAAAAACACTTCCCAAGACATTTTACCACTTTCATATGCACCTCCATTCATATTTTTTCCATTAGGTTTTAGGAGGGTTTTTGGTGGTTTAGACTGATAAAAATAGTTTGTAAAAACTAAAAAATAAAACTCTAAAAAAATTCCATTTAGTAAAATATAAAGACCTCCATAAACTATCCCCAACTCCTTGAGTCACCATGTAGTCTCTCCATATAGTTGTGAACATAAGAGGTTGGCCTCTCAAGCTTCTTCTTGAATTTTGAGTAGGTTTGATATAGGTTTAGGCCAAAATGGATAATTCTAATATTTTTTATTGAACTCAATGTCTCATATTGGCCTTAAATTCTCCATTTAATTCCATCACATGGTTTTTAAATAGCATATGGCTTTATGGATGAGGTTGGCAGCCATTAGGGTTTAGGCTTAGTATTAGGCCTATTAGGCCTAACTATGTTTGCCTGAGTAGTTGACCACTTGTATATTTATAATGGATGTAAATTCCTCTCAATTATTTTACTATATGTAACTCAAACTTTCAAACCATCCTACCATGATTCTAATACTCTTACACTCATCATTCCACTCTTCACATTCTAACCTATAGAGTGTGTTACTACTAGAGTGATCTCTATCTATGATAGAACATAGAGTGTTTACACTATTGGTATGAAAAATTTGAGGCCATGGAGAGCTTGGATTAATAATGAGGACACTCTACACCAATTTTCAATGCTTATTCATTCCCCAAGAGTCTTCAACACCTTGACTCCCTTAAGATAGGATTCTAGGTCTACAAACTATGCACAAAATTTAGATAGGCTGATGTAGGGTTAGAACCCTATTTCTTTAATTATGATAATCACATAAAATGTGATGTAATAAACCTTGATAATTTATTAAATATGGTTTTACACCTTATACCTCTAATATCCCTCCAAACTACATTCTCTTATGGGTTTGGGATAGTCTATGGTATGTATGATTGTGTCACTTAAAGGTGACCATTAAAGGAGAAGTTTAAGAGTTTCCAGTAGGTGTAAATACAGGTTTGAAAATTTTAATCCACACATTTTTTTCCTTTTAAGTCATCAAATATCATTTCCCACATGCACATATCTAATACTGCCTTGATTTTATATTGTCATCCACCACCATCAACACATTGTGTGTCTATAGTCAAACTGTAGATGTTGTTTTAAGAAACATGAGACCTCCTTGTAGGTGAAGATGTGTTTGAAAATTTATTTATTATTTTAATTCTCCTTGAGGTCACTAAGACTATCTCTTATATATATGAACTTATCTTATGACTACAGATTATGTTCTCATTTCTCATTATAGGTCACTATTGCATGATATAAGTTCATTGGCCTTTTGACACTATGTATCATTGAATATCCTCAGTAGAAAATTGACTGATCTTGAACCTTTAAATCATCTTCCTTCTCAACCAAACAATCTTATTTTTGAATTTATATGATACTAGTATGTTCAAGCTATAAGAATGGAAACACAAAACCTACTCAAACGTCATATATCTTCATCACAAGATGATAATGTATTAGGTAGATACCCATTTTAGAGAAACTAAGGTAACTAGTCTCATTTGAAATTTTCTCACTCTAACTAACCATAGGTGTAAAAGAAGCAATATTGATTATAATTATGAACCTTGAGTGAATTTAGAAACTCATTCAATTCTTGAGATTGAAAACCACCTACACCTTGGATTTTTAATGGTCCTTAATTATTCATACATATTATATATGACTATAGGTGGTTGTATATGTTAGATTTATGCTTAGGGTTTGCCCATTATCTTATAAGTTCATCTTCATCAACCTCCAAATCTTCCATTACAAAAATTTCATGTATAAGTAACTTCCATGCTTTAATAAGAGAGACACATATGTGTTATTACCTTTGATATGGATTCATCTACACAAGGACAACTCTACAATTGTGAAACATATTATGTTGATCGCTATGATGTCCATTTACAATAAGATGAAATGTTTATTTCCTACCTTCCATGAACACACATTAAAAACATATTAAATACAACATGGAGATGAATAACATGTTCTTCCAAAAAACACACAAAATGTGGAAACACTAGATCAATGCAAAACATGAGAAAATGTGAAGGTGTTGGGAATGTGTAGTCAACTTGGAGGAAGTATCAATCTTAACAATTGTTCATGAATCTCAGTCCACCAATTTGAAAAATAATTTCATGAAATGATATTACAAAGAGATTAATTTCATCCATCAAATGCATTCCCATCAACTCTACTTGATATATTCATACCAACTACAAATTGGTGGACTTGTTTAACCTACCAAAGGGAGTGAAAAGAGAAACAAACTAGTTTTCACCATTTTTAGACCTATAAAATATTCTCAAGCATGGAGATGACT
This sequence comes from Torreya grandis, assembly GCA_037957365.1. NCBI lineage: Eukaryota > Viridiplantae > Streptophyta > Pinopsida > Cupressales > Taxaceae > Torreya > Torreya grandis. Next base: position 8,503,937 of record JARHVA010000078.1, read on the forward strand.
TGTGAGGATTTTAAATTACACTACTAAATCTTCCACATGTTCCAAACTTGTCTTTTAGTTTGTACAACTTTTGAAACTCCCACTTCTTCAACTAATTTTCTTGCTTCCAACATTTAAACCTACTATTTTTAGTTACAAAACTACTTTTCTAACCAAATATGACATAGTGGATGTTGTATAACACTTTGACACACTTGTCCCCTTGAATAAATCATAAAATTTCATTAAAGTGGCCAAAAAGGACATAAAATGATAGAAGATGGACTTACACAAATGTGACTACGATCAAGACAAATTTTATGACCTTAATTATGACCATGATGGACATTTTAGGACCTAAGGGGGCCTATGGAATTTTTAACTTACATGGGGGGTTGACTTATTTGACTAGGGTTTAAATTACTCAATAATTATTATGTCCCTTGAAGGCATTTTGGATAACCTACTTGACAAATGGGTGCATAAACCATGTCAATTCAAACCATATTGTAAAATAGAAGAAACATGGCTAGAAACATATTGCATTCTCTAAGAAGACCCCTTATTACCAAATATCATGAAGGCATAAGAGGATCTTGAATTTTTGTGGTGCTTATATTTTGATGGATTTGAAATTAGGAATGGCATAGGATATGGAATGGTAATGATCTCCCCTCAAAAGGATAATTGCTTTCACGTATTTAGATTATAGTTTATCTAAACAAATAATGTCACCAAATATGAGGTGTTGATCCATGGTCTCCAATTGGTGAAAAATAAAGGATTCAAAGTGTTAAAAGCATTTGGGGATAGTGAACTAGTTGTAAATAAGGTCATAGCACAAAACATGTCCAAGAATAGTCTACTAAAAGCTTATAAACATAGGGTTTTGGACATTATTAAGGGGTTCGATGCTTTTAATTCCTTATCCATACCAGTGACATAAAATGATGACGTTGATAGGATCATAACTATGGGTTAATAGTATGACCTCCTATGTGATATAATAAATGAATCCAAGCATCTCATAAAGCTTGTGGTCAGACAAATAGTCCTAGATAACTAAAGTAATTAGTAGGTGTTTTAGAATGACAAAAAAATAATTAACTTATTGTAGGATGAATATGAATTATATACCAAGAATCCATGAAAAATATAATCCTAATATGAGTAACATATCATCCAACTAACATTAAATAAGTTGCCTAGGGGATTAGTTGCACTGTAAAGCATCTTCAATCTTAATGACCAGCTCAAGGGTGAGAGAAAAAACATGATGGTTAAAGAATAAATCTTCAAGCAGGTATCCATCTCTAATAACAATATATTGAAGGTTAGTAAGGTGTGCTCTCCATCTAAAATTTAATATTTTATCAAACTAAGTAGAAGATATGATGGTATATTCATAGGGATCTACCAAGACCTCAAAGGTTTTGATCTAAGCTTAACCCAACATACTATCGATCTTGACCCCATCACCAAGAAAGTTAGGCAAAATAAAAGGATATTAAACCCCAAGCTTGCGACTTTAATGAGAAAATATCTCTCAAATCTTATAGAGGTTAATATAATATTTCCTATCAAACATTCTTCATGGGTGGCCAATCTAGTCTTAGTGCATTATAAAGATAGATAAATCTAAATGTGAGTGGAATCTAGGGATTTAAACAAATCATCCCTCAAGGATCACTACCCCCCCACCAATAGATCAAATCCTTCAAACATTCACAAGTACATAGAGGTTTTCACTACTATATGGTTACTCAAATTACAACTAGATACTTGTGTAGGATTTTGATCAATATAAAACCACATTCACTACTAAGTGGGTTATTGCTTCTTACTATAGGATGCCTTTTAGATTAAAAAATATAGGAGCTACCTTTTAGAGATATATGGATATATAATTCATCTCTTGATGATATCATATTCTTCTCCAAGTGCATGACTACTCACTTAAGTCATTTAGAGCAAGTGTTTAAAAAGTGTAAAGAGTTTGGTATCTCTTTAAACATAAGAAAGTGCATATTAACTATCTATGAGGCTAATTTACTAGGGCATTTTATCTCCATAGAAGGAATTACAATCTATTTAGAGTGAGGATATGTCATCCTATCTATCCCTCTCCTAGGTCACAAGAAAGGCTTCCAAATTTTCCTGGGAAATATAAACTTCATTAAAAGGTTTATGTTGAATTTTTCTACTCTAACCAAGCCCCTCACAACTATGCTCAAGAAGGGTGTTGTGTTTATTTAGACCCACAAATGTACTAATAGTTTCAAGGACATCAAGAATACTATCACATAAAATCCTACCTTGATAAACCTTAATTATAGTAAGGATTTTATTCTTTACACATTTGTTAGAGTTGAAGGCATTTCAGCCATTTTGGCATAATAGAATAATGACCAATTGTAGTAGCCTATTGCTTTTTCTATTCAATCACTCAAAGATAATAAGCTATGTTATAGCTTTGTGGAAAAAATCCCTTATTTTCATAAAGATGCTTTAAAAGTTCAAGAATATGATCTCTAAGAAAAGGATTTAGCTTATGGTTTATCACTCAATTATAAAAGAGTTTATACTAAGGATATCAATTAGAAGAGAGCCAATTGGATCATAAAGGTGATGGAGTATGACATAGATATCAAAATCACCAATCTAGTGTAAGGGAAAGGACTATGTAAATAGCTGGTAAAAGATGTAAAAGTTGAAGATAGATTAGTCCTTATGCTCTTTGAGGATCAATCAATGGTTTAGAGCACCCCCACAAATTGGAATCAGAGCATGAGGATATTCCTTTAGACTAACACATATCTAAATGACCTAAATAAATCCAAGAACATGAAATTCAGAATACAATCTATTCCATATGCATATTTTAGTGATGCACTATTCAAGATAGAAATCAATAGAATTCTCTTAAGGTGTGTGTAATAGGATCAATTCAGTGGGATACTTAAAGATTTTTATGATGGGATAGTGGGATACCATTACTCACCTAAAACCACTAGTATTAAAATCATGTAACCTAGATATTATTAGCCAAATATATTTAAATATTCACATCCATGGATGCGAAGCTAAAAGAAGTTCACCTTATTTATAGGTAAGTATAAATCCCTAATTATAACCCTGTACCCAATAAAAGTGGATCATCCCTTTTCTTAACTGGCTTGGACTTCATCAGAATGATAAATATACCATTAATAATTAGACATAGATGGATCCTCATGATAATTATCTACTTCATAAGATGTATGGAGGAAATATTTATCAAGGTGGCCAATGATATTTCTATTCTATATTAGTACAAGAACCTTATATCAAGATTTGGTGTTCTAACCACCATCAGTTTTGATAAAGTAATGGCTTTTCTTGGAACCAAAATTAGTGAATGGGAGGTCAAACACAACATCCACCTAAGCAATTATTCAAAATATTACCCTCAAGGTAATGGTTTGGATGAGTCCACCAATAAGAACTTGATTCACATCATCAAGTGAACCATGGAGGATAATTAATGATCTTGGTGTGCACAACTCAACTTAGCCCATTAGGTAGATAGAATAATGCCCAAAAAGGAAATAGGTAATTCTCCCTTCATGTTGGTATATGTAATAGAGTATAAGTTACATTTGTTTCTTGAATTACCATTATTAGATATTTATCAACAACTATAACTAGTAAAAAATGATCCTATGATGGTGATATTAGCTAAACTAATGGAGTTAGTAGAGACTAAAGGGAAAGTGATGAACACCTTGGAGCTTTAACAAGATCAAATGAAGATAACCTTTGATAATAAGGCCATTGATAGAAATTTACAAGAAAGAGACTTAATGATCAAATAGGATGTGGATAGAGAAAAAATAGGGAAGCACACAAAGTTTGATATAATACAGAGTGGTCCATATGTCATCATGAGTTGTAAATAGGCCAATACTTTTTATTTCTCAAGACTGAATGGAGAAGATCTATTGATCCCAATCAATGGGATTCATTTAAATAATTTCTCTTGAAGTTATTTTCAATTTGTATTTAGTAGTTTAGATGAATTTTATTTCATTTAAGTGTTTTATCATAGTAGTTAGTTTTTCTCTTTCCCTAAGTGGTTTGGCATGTTTGTTCTTGTTCCTTTATTTCTCTATTTTTTTGCAAGGTGACGATCAGTTCACTTTATTAAGTATCAAACCAAGTAGGTTTTATCTATGTTGCACTTTCATAATCCAATGTTTTGGGTGCTTCTATGACTATATGCCCAATTATATGCTTCAAATGTTATTGATTCCTAATTAAAAGGCAACCAACTCATAGAGGTTGCCAAAATGTTGACCATTTTTAGTAACCATGGAAGAGTAGCATTTGATTTCTCTTCAAGGATTCAGGATAACTCATAGGATTTTTGAGACTTAATAGATTCTATAAAATCACTTGTAATCTCAAATGGAATTTCTAAGCTTAGAGGATCTATGAGTTTTGGTCTCCCAACAACTCTATGTTTTCAAAGAAATGATTCGACACTTAGCCATTTATATATTTTTCCTAGTGATGGATTCAAAAGGTGATGAGATTAAATTTGATGAGCCACTGGTGACTTCTTGATGGCTTCCCATGTTTCCAATTATAGAAGCATTCTGGTCCAATCAAATGACACCATATATCAATTATTTATAACTCTTATTGATCCTGAGAACCTTTTAAATTTTTTTTTGACACTTAGTCAATTTTTAAGAAGTTTCCTGGTAGTTATCCATGTCATAAATGCTTTGGGATAGTGGGTTATCCTGATGCTTCCATATGGCACAATCTCAGTGACCCAACAACCTAGAGATGTCCTTACTAGTGTAATACCTTCAGGCTAGTGGGTTAGTGATATCTTAACACATGGCATCATCCTAAAGCTCTATTATCCTAGAGATATTTGTATAAAATCATGAGTCCCTAGAGTTATCAAGTTATCAAGATATTTTCATGCAATAATATCTTGATTCACCATAGATAATCTAGTTAACATCTATTTGAAACCTCAACTAAGAAATGAAAGAATAAGAAGGAGCCACATGGAAGTGGCAGGCCTAGAATAAAAAGCAACAATATCATCCAAAAAAGGAAGACACCAGTTGGCATTCAACCCAACTAGTAGACCCACAATGCAAAGCCCGAAGTGAATAGGGAGATAACACATGGAGGCCATAGACTATGGATGAAGATCAATGGGTTAAATGGGTTATGTAGACAAGAAATAAAGAAGGTAGTGATTGGAATGGCACTACATCATTAGTGTACAAGCCAAAAAAACTATGTCTCATCTAGACATCAATACCATCATAAGTAATATTTGTAGAATCAAAACATGGTGGCTCAAGGATCATATGATTGTGAGGTGAATGACTCGAGAGGACATTACAATTGGTATAGTGAATTGAATTGAGCTTCAGTCCATAAAATTTAATGTTAATATATCTAATAACATTAAAGTATGAGTGAGACTATCATGAAAAGATCATGACCAAAGTATAAAGGGTAAAGAAGTGTATTAGTGATAAACATGGCATCGAAGTCTACAGGGAGCAAAATTAAAGGTATAAGTGGTAAAATTAGGCCAAAATATTCCAAGGCAATAAATCCAAAATATTTATATCTTTATTCTTGTTCATAAAAACTTTGAAATTGATTTATAGGTATTAAGCTATTAAATATTGGTTGATGCACAACCAATGGGAAAAGGGGATAAGCTGATATATTCAAATTAAAGGCAATCATTGCCATGCCTTGAGGACACAATCAAAGTCCCAATTACCTTTGGTCCTCCTTGTCTAATTTTCACATAGATTGTGTGTCTCTAATTCATGATATTTATTTAATTTTCTCAACTATATTTTTGATCATAATCAATGACTTGTGGACTTCTCATTTCCTATAAAATCCCAAGTCTTTCATTTTAAAATGGTTTATATTTCTAGGCATATTAGTTCTACCAAAATTTTATCTCCATGATCTCTTTCCTTGGTATAACAAAGATATTCCCATTTAAGTTTGTAATATTATCTTAGGCCTTAGAATTAATGAGAACTAGATCATCTTTTTTCATGCTTTATGTTATGTGTGCACTATCAGTTGTTGGTATTTGCTTATGGAAGTTTATCCCTTTAATTTTCATCCTCCCTTTGCACTTCTATGTGGAATAAAAATATTATATAGGTTTCATGATGTGTATACTTAGGGTTATGTAGGTTTTATTTGTGGATCATTTATCATTCCTCCTAATGTTGCATTATGTTCCCATACATTCATGTGAAACACATATGTAGTGGTTGTCTGGTTTGAAGGTTATGTGTTTTAGTTCCTTAGTCTTATTTTGATGTCAAGAGGATGAGGTTCTCTCTATACTCTTTTTGCATCACCATTTTCCCTTTTATCAAAGCTCTTTCCCTCTCTCTCCATTTTTCCCTTCAAAAGATTTAGTTTATCATTATCCATAGATTTCATTTCTATTCTTCATAGGTATACATGTTGGTCCTAAACTAGGTGCACTTAGATTATAAATAATTTGACCTTCTTTATAGGTTTATCCTAAGGATCACAATATTCATACACCTTGGTGATGTTCCCATTATTACAACAAGACACATGATCTTTTATGCGTGTTGGTAAGGTCAAATACATGTGTCCTGCCCAAGCATTTTTGTGCCCTACCCCTAGCATTTTCATACCCCATTTCAATCACTTTTGTATTATTCCCATCTTCAATCACCCCCACATCACAAGATATCAATGGGTGCATGTTTTAAACTATAATTGTTCCCCCTCCTAGGGCGATTGTGTGAATCTTGATATTTTATATATTAATTTAACCAAATAGATTAACTTGAATGCTTAATAATGAATGCCATTAACCTAAAATAAATAAATTCAAACTTCATCTATGACTATTATAATAAATTATAATGTAAATTGTAAGGATTAGTTCCCTTTTTATTAATGTGTAGTAGAATTTCTAAGTGATTTCTATATTATCTAGTATTATTCTTTGAGAGGCCTTGATATGATTATATAGAGGAATGTTTATAATATTTTCATTAATATACCTTGATAAAAGTGTGGGAGGGTAAATATAGAGCATCTAAATTTTTAAAATTTACCATTATAGTGTGAGTATAAAGTAGGGATGTGGCCCTATCTACTTGGTGAAGTCTTGCCTTAGAAGGAAAAAGACTATTAGGATTTATATGAAAGGATATCACAATAAAAATAAGGATGTGTAAGTGATGTTTGTATTGATTGCAATGAGGTAAATTTAAAATATAATTCTACAATAGAGATTTTAAATTAACAAAATGGAGAATAGACCAATGGTAAGGATGTCAAGATTAAACATTCTCAAGAATTTATTGATTAAATTTGAGTGTCTAAATTTTCCCTCTATATTATGGTGTTGCAATGAAGTGAAAAAATAGAGTAAATGAGATGAAAACCTAAGTTTGTGCACACACTTTGTATTTTGATGTGAAACTTCATCGTGCAATATGCGTCAATGTAAAACTCACAACAATGCCATGAAAGTAGTCAATGTTTATATTTGAAATTTAAAAATCTAAAACTTTATATTTAAAATTTGGAAAATATAGAAATGAAAAAAATACACCTAAAAAGGTTATACAAAATAATAAATTAAAATTCAAAAGGGTGCGTAACCCCTTGTTGAGGCATTTGGAAAAAAAATTGAACTTGTGGAAAATTGACCATGATCCCTTGAGTTGGAAAGATTTTATGCTCCAACTCTCATAGATTACTATTGTAGAATAATTAAAGGGATGGAACCACCAAATTTTCCTTGCTAAATTTCACCATATATATCGAGGGCCACTAGAATAAAGCATGGTAGGAGAAGAGGGTGGAACCACCAAATTTAGTTTGATGCAATATAAAACATGTAACCATATATATTGAGGTCATTATACTCTATGTGGCACACTTAAAAATAATTATAATCACACTGCTACAAATGTATCTAAATTTAATTTTATAATTTTTTATCTTGTAATTTTTTAACTTCAAAATTTCCATGTAGAAACATGAACATGAATGCATATCATGCCCCTTGTATTTATATATAATGTAAATTTAAATTGTAACTTTTAAATTTTTTAATTTTTAACTATTTGAAACTAGTAACTCTTAATTGTATGAATAAGTGCACATGCATTTCACATGCCCCCATAATCTAAATTTTTTTAATCATGTAATAATGGAAACTACAAAGTTCCATAAATTTGAAATTAATTGCTCACACACACACACACACACACACACACACACACACACACACACACACACACACACACACACAAAATTCTCAATGCAATCCCATTATGATGCATCCCTTCTGACATGAGAGACATAGCCTACAAGTCACTAATCTCAAAAGAGAACTGTAAAATATGTAATCATGTAGTATCATATTAAATTTTGAATTTTCTTACATATTTAATTGAATATAACATTAAATTACATATGAAACATGTGTTAAATGGATATATCATTGAATCACATAAGCAACATATGCATGAAATGTATCATGGCACAATATTAAAGTAGAAAATGTATGATATGAATCATGGTACCAGACTAATAAGTAAATTACATAAAATTAATGCCATATAATGTCACACAATTTGTATATAATGTTACACATAAGGCCCAAATGCCATATACAAGGGGCATGTGAATGTCATATAGCACAAAAGGCCAAGGGCCACATGAAAATGGTATGATAATTTCATATAAGAAAGAAGATGTATATGTTGCACATATAAGTCCAAGGGCCACACACAATAAAAGATAAATTCTCGTATTATTAGGTAATAATGTGAGTAATCATAGAGTAAATGAGACTATTTTACATCAACCATATGCATTAATATCATCATTATCAAGTAGCATATCCATGTTACAAAATGTAAAGTATGAGTGAATATCAAAACCTTTTGATGACATAAAGCTTGACCATGGTAGAGAGGTTATGGAAAGATACAACCTATTAAAGTATTCATTGAAAATGAAGATATCCCCCCAAGTTAGAATGGTTGTTGGGTAAAAGGGAATCCCAAAATCAAAAAACCATGTAATAATATGACATATATCACATGTACATACCTAATGAAAATAATTATTTATTGAAAATTGAAACATGTTATCTATTAAACATGAAATAGATACATATATAAATATATTAATTATCAACATAAGAAAATTCTTGTAGGTCCTATTTTTTTATTTTTCTTAAATATTTTGAATTTTTGATATATATGATTTTTTTTGGAATCTTGGACTTTTTTTTTTTTTTTTTGAAATATTTGAACTTAAGAGAGTTGAAAAGTGGTAAGAAGCAAGGTTTTTAAAATGGAATAAATGGGAGGTATTCAAACAATTCACAACAAAGTGATAGAATATAGAATGATAAAGAGGAAAACAAATAATTTACCCCCAATGCATGATAATTTGAATCATTATCATGTAGATAATAATTTTTAGTCCAAATGGGAAATAATTTGTGTTCTCATGGATAATGTAGGAGTAAATATATGTAATCATGTAAGTGAAATGAAATCTATAGCATGATAAATATGTTATAGTAAGCAAGTTGATTTTGAATTAAAATCAATGTAATATTTTTTTTCAGATTATTCAAATTGGTTTGAAAATTTAAAAGGGTAAGTACCTATTAGTGTAGGTTTTTATTCCATTTAATGGTTTTTCCCTACACATATTTAGTTATCTTGATTAGGCATATTTTAGGTCATTATGAAATATAATACCACATTGATGAGAAATTGAGGACATGTTTATCTTTTACCTATATAATGTACCTTCCTAAATCTTTTATGTATAATGATGCTAATTTTAATATTACAATCTTTTGATTATTGATTAATTACTTATTTTTGGTTCATGTTTGACTTTTTTATTGAAAAGTGTCTATATATTTATAAAACAAGATATGATAAAATTTTAATCATATAATAAATAGGTGGAAAAGTCAGAACCCATAAGTGAAATCACATCGAGGGTAAAAAACATGTTAGGATAAGTCAAAAAGTGGTCAAAAATGAACACACCCACAAAAGATTACATCAAACTAGTATTTTATAGTAAACTAGATATCACAAGCTACAAATAATAATAATGATAACAATTTGTTAGTCACAACAAACATGAACATTAAGGGAGGCAAAAGAGATAATAGATCCTGAGGCTCATCACCCCATCCTCCTAAGGTAGGAGGATCCTCATTAATAGATAAGGTCTCCCAAATAGTGTTTTATTAAGCCTCCAAAGTCTCATTTTCATTTCTTTCAAGGGAAATTTCCAAATCTGGGCATGGTAATTTGCCTTGGGGAGGCAGATCCCAACCTCTAATGTCACATCCTAAGATGGGGAGGAGATACATAGCCCTTACCATCACCTCTAGATCTAGATGAACCACTTGGGCCACCATGATGAGGAGAAGACCAGTGAAGTGGTGACCATTATGAAGAGTGACTCTTGCATCTAGTTATGGACTGTTATTGATGTGGCTCATGCCCTCATCCCTGGGGGTGAAGGATGTCATGGGGGTTTATAAGGTTCACAGTTGACTACACAAAGAGAATTTCCCTAGTGATCAAACAAATGTTAGAGTTGGTTACATTCCAAATAGACCTTGTCTATTTATTTTTGAATCTAAAGAGTAATAGTAGAGAGAACAATAATTTTGTTAGTAACAAAAAAATTATGTTCCAACTCTTCATTATTAAAGTAAGCATAGTTTTTAGCTTTCTATATTTGAAACAAAACTTCATCTTGAAAGATTTGTCAAAAATGATTATATTTTTCAAGTAACAGAGTTGATTCCCCTAAGAGAGCCATCTTCCATGTGAAGAATTTAGGATGAAAGGGATAGAAAATGGAATGTATCTAGTGTCATATAGATTATGTGTGTATGAAAAACTAAAAGAGGTGTTTAATAGTCTCTAGTAACTGACAAGCTAGGAAGATAGGTCTAGGCACACCCACATGCTTGATCGGGTCTCCCATAGGTAGGCCCTGGTAGAGAAGGCACCATAAGATATGATTCCACCAAGGAATAGGGGAATTGACTCCAATTTTATGTAAATAATCATCAAGTATGGATCCTTGAATTTATGTAATGGCCTCTACATCTGAGTTTATTAAATGAAATTTATTTTAAATTTATTTCTAAGGGAACCAGACACTATTCTCTTTTCAAAAAGATAACTAATAACCTTCACACCTTTTATGAAGAGTCATAACCCTTTAACCCAGGGGACTAAAGCAAAGGGAACATTATGCAAATTTAGGTAAGGAGACCACTAAAGGGATTGGGAGTTAATGGAGAGACCATTCTTGAACCCTTCACCTACCCAGTTAAGGTGAGGCTTAATCTTTTCCCAATCCTTTCATAAACTTTGAATCATAAAGGATCCCTTAATTTTAACAAGCACTAGGGTAATGAGCAGGGAATAAAGTCTCAGGCCTTGCCAAGCCTTTATACCACACAGGAGACCCTGAGATATTCAATGGTAGATAATAATCTTTTAGGATTAATCCATAGAAATACCTCTAATAATCTATTTGGTACCAATATAAAGTCCTTGAATTTTAATATCTAGGAAACCCAGTCCCCTAGATTCCTTGGAATGGCATCAAACATTCCAACCAACTCTTTGAAATCCCTTATGTCCCTTAGAGTTATCCCATATAAAATATATTATAATATTTTCTAATTTATTATAGGCAGAATTATAAGGGGCCCAAAAATAAGAATAGTACACATATATAGCTACCAAAACTTTAGAGAGAATTTGAAAATTTCTAGCAAGAGAAAGAGGCTTGGTGATCTAAAATGAGATTGTTTTTTCAAATATTTATACCACATAAGACCATAAATCAAATAGAGAATCCCAAAAGGCAAAATGAATTCCAAAAAACTTAAACTTTGCCCCTAGTAGAATCCACTACCTTTGAAAATCCTCCAGCGAAGGAGGTTTGGGGCCCAAGGACTATCTATAACACTGGGTATTCCTTCATTGAATATAATATCTTAAAGCTAAAAAAAATTGGAGACATTCCATGGCACTTCTACTATATTCTTCTTCCTCTTGAAGTGTGAAAAAAGAGACATTCGTAAAATGACCATTTAAAAGTTTTCTACCAGACTAAGGGAGGGAGATACCTTTCACCAGACCCCTAACATTATAATTAGCTAATATGTAGCTAAATATTTATGTTTCAAGCACATATAAATAAGGGGATATGTAAATCATTTATATATAATTACTAAGTTCAAATCAAGAAGACTAGGTGTCATTGATAGTGATACAAGCCCCAATATCTTGAAAAAACATATTAATAGTCTAAAAACATTTGGGGCCAAAACCAACTACTTACAGCATGGAAAGAATGAATGGCCACTCAATGTGGTCATAGGATTTCTCAAAATCAATCTTCACAAAAAAATACTTTTGATTAGAAAGTTGATCCCATTCTATACCTTCCTAGACAATATGACATTATCAAAAATTATTGTTCGGGATGAAGCCAATTTTCTCAATCTTAACAATTAAATGGAGAATGTGTTTCACCCTGAGAGATAAATATTTAAAAATAACATTATATGAGACATTAATAAATGTAATAGGCCTCCCTTTTATGATAATTTTAGGATCAAGAGCCTTGGGAATAAGCTTTATGTTACCCTAATTTATAAGGGTTCGCAAAGAATTGGTTAGAAAAGCTTCAGAATACACCTAGTAAACATTAGGACCAATAATATCCCAAAGGTTTTGATAAAAATCACATGGGAAACCATCAATTCTTAGAGATTTATCTACTACCATCTTCTTAATATCCTCATGGAGGTCACTAAGTGATAAGGGCCTATCACATGCAACTCTTTGAGAGTTGAAGACTTTGCAGGGAATAACCTAGATACATTGAAGGAGAGTTGTCTCCCTCTCTAGAGAATAAGATTGTGCTAATAAAACACCATGGTAATGATGAAAAAAGGCTTGTATAATGTCATGAAGTTTGGTAAGTCTAGTTTTTCCTTCCTTGATATCTTTTATTCTATCAATAGCTCTCCTAGAGTAGAGAGGGGAAAAAAGTCCTTAGAAAACATGTCACTAATTTTCAACTAGTGCATATGAGCTCTCATCTAATATCCTCTAGCTTTGTGTGCTTCCTCAATTTTTCAATTATGTCTCCAATTTTCCACTTGAGTTTGAACGTGGACATTGAAAAGAGACTTATCTAGCTCTTGTAAATCTTAGATAGACTCATAATTTGTAGCATTATGTAGTTGTCATCTAAAGGTGGTTACTTATTTTTTATAGATCTAAATAAAGGTGGAAATATGAACAAGAGCATCAGACCACCACTAAATCCATCTAGTATCTCCCTTTATCTGATGCACCAAGTTCTAAATTTTGACAATGTGCCCTACTATTATTTCATGATTAAGGTGGGAAGTATTGAGATATAATTGTGTGGAGGTAGGTTGAACTTGAGGATAAGTCCATTCAAATTTAAATAAAATAGAATTATAATTTGAAAGGAAGGTATTAGGAATGATAAATATTAGTCTATCCTAGACTTGATCAAAATATAAAAGGTCTTGCTCAACTAGTAGAGCTCTATCGAGGTGTTGAAGCACCCTATCTTCTCCCTATCAAAAATTGGGTGAGGTGAACTAGGATTCTGATTTTTTCCGCTAGTGATGGTTATGATTAGATACCCTAAGTCTATTACACATATAAAACCATGCTTCATGCTCACTAATGCACCACCATATTGGAAGACATCCTTCTCTATCCTCTACCAATTCCACCATGTTTAAATCACCATAGAGGATCTAATGAGCATCTAAGAAAGAGTTAGCTAGCCACCTCCACAAAATAGCCTCCTCCATATCATCATTAGAGGCATATAAATTGACCATCCTAATGATGTGGTTATTAAATTAAAAAAGGGTCAGCACCACCTAGTGGGTGGGGACTAAACCCCATGAAATAATATTCTAAGCTAGCTCTAGAGCCAAAACTATGGTGTCCCCACCACACCCAACATCATGCTTGATAGACATACAAATGGTCTTAGGCTAGATGATTCATGTTAAATTTTGTAGTAAGAATCTATAAATATTGACCTCTTATAAATAAATAATTTTCATGTTACGAAAAATATGGAAACTGTTGTTGATCACATACTTGCATAGTGGATCAATAAGACCTCAAACATTCCTAGAATACATAGTCATTGGGAAGGATTGAGGTGCATGTCATTATCCTTTGTGAGATATTTTAATGCATCAAATTTATTATACATGATTTTGTTGGGCATGAAATTAGTAGTTATAAATGGTTTTCACTTGTGTTCCATATACTCTTATTCTTTAGGAGATGGAGAGGGACTGAGAGAGCATCAAAATAATATTTTATAGTTTAAGGTAACTAGGCTCCTTTCATCCTCTAGGGCACTCATCCTAGGAGAGGGTTATGATGGTGGTGCTAAAGGTGGAATCTCAACCAGTGAGGCCACTATTTTTGACATATGCATAAGAAGAGGAAAAACAATTGTAGACTTAGCATATTTGCCAGTAAAATTTGAATAAAATTTATTTCTAGTAGGTTAGAATTAAGAATTTTGTGGCCTTCTGCCACCTTTGGAGGAGTTGTTATTTTTATTATTGGTGAAAGTAGTCCAACCATCATTATTACCATTCTAATATTTGAATTTAGATCCACCTTTTTCTTGAGGATCAAGGGTTGTGTGTACCATTAGAGGTCATTCTTGGATCATATGTTTCAAGGAATAACACCTAAAATAATTATTTTGGAGATTGATATATAATACACACTGAGAAAAATGATTAGAGCTAATTTGTATATCAATAGAATCTTTCAAATCATGGGACAAATCCACTTACACACAAACCCTCTTTTAAGGGAAATACATAAATAACTTATTTTGATCATGTAATATGAAATTACCTATGTTTTTTATAAATTTATTAATAAAACCCCATAAGGGGAGAGGTAAGCTAGGAAATTTAACCCATATGAGGATTTTCAATTTTGTTTACTCTAAGACTTGAAAGTCAATAGTCTAGTGAGAAAAAAAACTAAAGTGTTGTGACTAAACTAAGGACCATGAATGAAAAAATAGATTTAAAATGTTATAGGTTATAAAAATGAAACAAAATAAAACCATTTGTAAGGTTTTGGACTCCTTCAAGTTTCACACCATGGCCTTGCCAGTGCTTGTGAAACCATTACTTTAGAAGGCTCTCAAGGGGGACTCAACCAACAAAATAATAAATCAAATTAAAATTTCCAAAGAAATGGTAGGCTTTGTCAAGTTTAGGTACATCCAAAATATCATCAAGTAAAGGAGAGTTACAATCATCAACATTACCTCATCGAAAACCTTTGGGGTAAATTTCATTGCCTATTTTGGGGGCATTATTGAGCTTACTCACTCAAAATTTATTTATATCTATAGATGCAAAGATAGAGGCAACAATCATTAAATAAATGGTACCCATTATCCCATAGAGGGTGAATCACTATTCAAAATCAATAATTAATGCAAACAAAGTAATATCTTACCTAGATCCATGATGATCAGTAGTGTGGTAGAGACCTAAAAGTTCATCAATGTTAATCTATTGGCTCATGTTTGATTTCACTAATACATATAAGCAATTTATTTTTTCATTCAACTCTATTTGGTAGATTTTTTATTATGGCCTACTCTAACATGGTATCAGATCTTTTATGGTAGATGAATATCATTATTCCTATTGTAAAATCTTGAGTTTCAACTTGCATGTTATAGATCTACCCTTCATTGACCTAGCATATTATAGATTCACCATCTCTCATATTTTTCTCTTATTATAATATCCTCAATGGATTCAAATTCAAAAAAATAATAAGGGATAAGGCATCTTTTTTTGGTAATTTTTCATCTAGTAGGTTTTCATGAAAAATGTCATGTGCCATCAAATTTAGAAGGTGTCAAACCCTAGGATCAATTGTAAACATGACCTAATTTCATGAAGTCAATTTTTACCATTTTTGGAGGATTTTAGAGCTTTTTGATGATTTCATGTAAATATGTATAATCTATAATATTCAAGGTAAAATAATTTCTAGGTTTTTCTAGATTTATAAAGGATATTTGATCAATTTTCAAGAGGCATACCAGATCTAATAACTTTGAGATAGGTAGAGTTTTCATACATGGGCGCATACTATGGGAAACTCTAGTATTCTTAGCATTATGGGAACTATCACCATCTCTCACACCTAAAATGACACCTCTTACATATAACACTCCAAACCATAATGGCTACATAGGTGGGTTATATATATATATATATATAAAACATCACTGGCATCAATAATTTTGACTGTGGGAGTAGTTTTTAGCTCTGGCATCAATATTAATGATTATAAGAGTAGTTGGAAACCCAACACATATAATGAGGCACTAAAACCCCAACATATTTCCCTACCATGAGATGTATTTAAAATCTAATAATCATAACTTATTTGTGCATGTGTATTCCTCAATCTTGTTGAAAGGAGGCCCTGCATCTCTGACACCAAACCCTGACATCAAGCTTTTCAACTATAGTAGCAACTAAAAACCCCAAGTGTAAGGATGGTTATAAACTTTAATGATGGCCATGAAAACATCAAATATAAGCTCATTAAGGGTGACACTATTCATTTAAAAAAGAGGGTCATTTTTTTGGATGATGTCACTCACCCATCAATCACATCAATCAAAGTGGGGGGAGGAGAGTAACCAAAATAAGTCTTAGTCCTTAGTCATATGGGAGTTAAGCCCCTAGTCATGTCCAACCCAAAATTAATTAAATTTATCTCTAATAAGGTATAAGTTCTTTTTGGGGAAGTTTTTTCCAAAAAGATCACATAAAAAATTTACAACCCAAAAAAATTCAAATTTATGGACATGGAGATCATTAACTTTTGTGAACAAGGAACATTTAAACTTCCATAACTTTCATGTTTTTAGAAAGTGAATTTTTTTTAGATCTCTATGTATTTTGATATTCTCATGTGTTGTAAAATTAAGCCTATATATATTCATGGGGTTTTTATATCATCATATATAAATATACACAATTCAACACATACTTGCTTTCTACACTATGGATCTAAGTCCAATTCTGATTCTTACATTATTCAACTATCACGAGTGGAAATCAAAGTGAAAATAATCTTGAGTAGCAAATTATTACATCAAATCAAGATGGGCATGGAAACATAATTTAAACTTAAATTAGAGAAGGTAAGGTGGTATAATAGAAATGATGAAGCCTATGGTCTTTTATGCCTGTCTATGTCTCCCAACTTTCTCTTTCATATCTAATCTACAACTCCAAATCAAGTTTGGACCTTAATGAGAAAAATATTTGGAAATAGTATATCATGAATGGTCATGAGTTAGATAATGATCTCATAAGTTTGATCCTAGGTGATTTTGATACAATACATTACCTCTTCACCAAGTTCAAATCACTTCAGTTGTAGTTGAAACTATGTAGCATTAACAAAAAGGATGATCAATTGATTATTTACATCCTTGTTAAATTGGGTTTTGACTATTATATCTTCATTTATACCTTCCACATCACTAAGTGTTACATTGGAGCTACATGGACCATGTCATACTTGGATGAATTTGGTATTGACTTGACTTCGAAGCAAGATAAGCTCATTAAAATTGCTACACTAAAGTCATCTAAATTTCATGCCTTAATTTATAGTCATGACAAATAAGAGGGTTCTGATAACAAGGAAAATAAATAGAAAAATAAGGATCTAGAGTAAAGAAAGGATCATAAATTTGATGCTAAGTCAAAAGTGTCAAAATAGCCATCCTTTTTGGATGGGAAATCCAAGAAAGAGTGACTCACATGTGACTATTGCAACAATTTTAGACATGATGAATCCAAATTCTTGAAGAAGTAGATTGACCAACTGATAGAAATAATTAAGAAGCACAATATCAATGTCCCTAATTCTTCTAATAAAATTTCATTTTTAAGGGTAAAGATAGTAATAAGGGAAAATATAAGGACAAAGCACTTGTTGTAGTTGTTTTTTAGCCTTCCATATGGGTTTTTGATTATGGTTTATCGCACCACATGGCTTCATCATAGGACCTATTCTCATCCTTGGATGCTTGTTCTATGCCTTCCATATTATTGGGTGACAATACTTGTAATGAATTTAGTGGAAGTGGATCTGTTGAAGTGACTTATGGGAAATTTCATTATATTCTATGTATTCCATCTTTATCCACCAATCTCCTATATGTTTATCATATCACTCACATCAGATTGGGAAAGAGAGATGATTTCACACTAAATTCCATTATTAATAGTAAAGGAAATAATGAATCTATTGTTACACTTGGGAAATAATATCAATTATCATGATTTTATAAGTTCTCACATTTTTTCACTGATCAACCCTCTACTACACTACTCACTCACTTAGATGGGGTAGGTAAATTATGGCATAAGCAATTCTACCATCTAAACTATCTCTACTTGGAGTAACTTAGTCATCATAACATGGTTTTAGGGTTGCCATGAGTCAATTTTACTAATATATTTTTCCAAGGTTTCATACTTTGTAAGCATCCTGAAGAGAATTATGACAAGGGAAATTCATAGAGAGCTAAATAGATACTTAAGATTGTCCATAGTGACACTACTAGCCCATTTCCAAAACATTCATTCAACTAGACAAAATACATGCTTACTTTCATTATAAATATTTGAGGTATACTTGGTTTTATATTCTTAAGTATAAATCTAATGTCTTTGATAATTTTCAATACTTTAAGGCACTTTTAGAGAAACAATCAGGTAAAGCCATCAATATTTTGTGCACTAATAATTGTGGTGGGTATGTTAGTAACCATTTTGATCAATTTTATACATCATAGGGGTTAAACTAAAATTTACAATTCCATATAATCCTCATTATAATAGTGTTTTAAAGTGTAATAACATGTCCTTGAAATAAATGGCCAATTGTATGCTCCACTACAAGTCTCTTGCACCTTATTATTAGGCTAAGGCCATAAACTATGTTTTTTATATCTAGAACCAAGTTCCTCACAAAGCATTGAATGGAATCACTCCTTTTGAATCTTAGATTGGTAAAAATCCCATAGTGAATCACTTTAGAGTGTTTATATATCTTGTTATGGACCATAATCCTAAGAAGAAACATAAGGTAATAGAACCTTAGATTTAACCTTGTATCTTTGTTTGATACCCTAAGAGTGTTAAGGTATATAGGAATATAAATCCCACCACTCATGAGTTATTCATTGAAAGGAGTGTTATTTTTCAAGAGGGTATTTTAAACTCCACACTTGACATCTCTCCCCTTCTTTAAATGCATTGGTATTTGATAATAGTTATAATATTCAGTTCTACTTGATCAAATCCCTAATGATCTAGATTCTTCTTCTAGTTATAATGGTGAGATTAGTGATGAGATATCCCCTCATATTTCTCATAGAATATATTTAGAGGATGAATAATATAATCCTAACTCTTCTATCACTAATCCTATTTGAGATAGATAGACACTATAAAGTGTTATCCAATGGGTTAGAGATCTATCAGATACTAGGTAACTAGATCATAATTCTAGGATGCCCCACATGATTTCATTACTTCTACATCTAATCCCCAATCATTTCATGAGGTATCAATAACTCTTGAGTGAGATACTAATATGGAAGAGGATTATTTTTCCTTGTAGAGGAACAACACTTAGGATCTAGTCCCACTTCCTAAGGGTAAAAAACTTGTTTGATGTAGGTGGATCTACTAAACAAAATTTACAATAGATGGATCCATAGATAAGTTTAAAGAACATTTAGTATTAAATGATTTTTCTTGAGTATATATAATATAATTTAATAATAAATTCTCCCCAGTTTTTAAAATGAACTCAATTTGACTCAATCTCTCTATTGTTGCAACACATCACTAGAATGTTCATTATATGTATGTAAAGAGTTCCTTTCTTCATGGTGACTTCAAATAATAAATATACATGGACCAACCACAAGTATTTCTAGAATATTATTCCTTAGTCTAAAAACTTTGTAAATTTTTTTGTCTTTAAATAAGCTCCTCAAGTTGGGTATGCCAAAATGGAATACTTTCTTCTTTTGCTTGGGTTCACCAGATGCCATTATGATCTGAATGTCTACATTTTATGGTAGGGTGATTCACTATTTATTATGGTTCTCTACATGGATGACCTATTGATCATAGAGAGTTAATTCACCATCTCAACAGTGAAAATTTCTTTATCTAAAAGGTTCTTAATGACTCACTTGTGCTTGTTGCACTACTTCCTCGAGATTGAAATTTCTTAGTCTGACTCTGGCATCACTATTGCACAATCCAAGTATTATTTTGATTTTATTATATGTTTTAGCATGGCTATTTGTAAAGCTAGTTCTAACTCCTTATCTAGTGTGAATCTTGATATTGATTTTCCATCTCCTTTAGTTGATGCTAACTCATATCAATAAATTTTTTGCATTCTCATCTATCTTATACATACTAGACTTGATATTTCATATAAAGTGGGCATGGTCTCCATATTCATGTAGGAACCACATGAGTTGAATTGGAAGCACCTAAGTAGATTCTCCACTATATTTAGGGTAATCATAGTTTTAGGATTCACTATGGAGTGGGCATCAGTGTTGACTTAATTTATTATATATATTCATATTAGGTTGGGGATATTTAGAATTTTGAGTCCACTTTAGGCTACATTTTCTCCCTTGATCCAAATATAATTAGTTAGTCAAGTAAGAATAAAAATATTATTGTTTTTATATTCTATAGAGGCATAATATAGATAAGTTTTTAATATTTATACTACAAATATTTATCTTTAAGGGATTATAACTAAGTTTGGCATCCAATTTAGATGACCAATAGTTATCTTTTTTTACAAAAAAATCACAATCTAAATATATATGAATATGGTCCTTAATCAATAGACCAAACATATAAAAATTCATATGTATTTCATTTAGGAGCTCATCCATGAGTAAGTCATTGATCTTTGATAGATCTAAATAATAGATAAAATTATTGATATATTCACCAAAACCTTCACTTATAGTAAGTATTTTTGTTTACAGGCTTTGCTTCAGGTTTGGACAACTCTAACATCCTCCTTATGGGGAATTTTATTGTACTTGGGTACCTCATCATGACTTTGTGTTGGGGCCCAATTCTACCACCCACGTAAGCTACACTTAAGGGGTAGTGTTAGTGTAATTTTTCATTCCATTTAATGGTTGTTCCATACACATATTTAATTAGATAACTTAGGTGTCTTTTAGGTTAGTGTGAAAGATAATCCCACATTCATGAAGAAGTGAAGACATGTTTATCTTTCACTTATTTAATGTACCTTCCTAAATATTTTATGGTTAATAATGTTAATGATAATATTGAAATATTTTAATTTTTGATGAATTATTTCTTTCTATCTTATGTTTGATTTTGCTACTACAAACAAGTAACTTCTTTATGCATTCAAATCTATCTTGTAGATCCTTGATTTTGGTCTACTTTGACAGTACCCAAAGTGAAAATAAATCCAAGAGTTAAATTAACAATTAAAAGTTAGGATATAATAAGTATCAATGAAGTAAAATAAAATAAGTTATATAAAAATAAAAAATTATGAATAGCTAATCAAGATATTCAACCCAATCAATGGGTTAGGAGGAAGAAAGAGGTTGTGTCTAACCAAGGATATCATCAATAAGATGAGCATATGTATACCCAACTACATTATATGGAGTGAATTTCTATGAATAGGAAGTGTTAATTATAGGTTCATTTAAATATAAATAAGAATCATATGTTATAGTATAATTATTTGAATCATTGCTCACATACCCATGAAAACTTGTATCCTCATCTGTAATAGGATAATATGTAATAATAGGTACCTTTGGTGAAGCATTCTAAACAACCCATGGTGCCTTAGGAGATGAATACCCTTTTTTTAAATTTCTACTTGGGATATTTACCATGATCTTTAAAAATAACTAATTATGGTCATGTGTTTTTGTATCATTTTCATGGACATATGGAGAAATTGATTCTGAAATATGCTCATGTATAACTAGATGATGCTCATAAAAGGCAGAGAAAATGATTCTATAATATATATTTGAATATATTTTTAGATTATTTCATTACCATATTTCTCTATTTATGTTCCCTCCAATTATTTTGTATGAGTAAATATCACTAGTTTCAAAATATATTCATATTAGATTCCTAAAAATTTGACCATTTGATTACCATGGATATATTTGAAATATTTTTGCACTATAGAAGGTACTTCTCAAATATTTTATATCCAAGGGTGTCTTAATATAATGTCGAATTCCCCATATTCTTGGTATAAATAATAATGGAGTGGGAACTATGAAAGGTCCCTATTAGCCATTTTAGCCCACATATCAAGCTTTTGTCTAGTTCAAACAAATAAGTAGGGTCATAGTTGATGAATAGATCAGGTGGCTATGAACAGGCTCAACATTGAAAGTGAAGGGATCTAGGAAGATTTTCATGGTACCAAACAATTACAAGGATAGGTCTAGAGGAAGCCAAAGTTTACCCATCTTCAAATTTTGGGACAATTTTTAACATTCAGATTTCCTTTGGAAGAAGTGTTCAACACAAAACCTACTGCAAAAGTACAAGGCTTATTTCTTTAGGGACATTTTGTTCCAGTTAATTTGACTAAGTATTGGAATTATTTTAGGGTTAATTATTTTAGGAGTTTTATTTTGGCCTTTTGTTCAAGTATTGGGAATTGTTTCAGACATTTTATTTGAAATAATTTCTTTGAAGGGTCATTTCCTTGAAGAGGTCCTTTTCATTTTTTTTGAAGGGCACTTTTCTAGAAAAGGGTCCTTCCCAAAAGGTCCAAAGCATTTTTTTTAAAGTCCCATTCCAAATTTCAAAAGGGATATGTCAAAAATGCCAAAGGACATTTCTAAGGATGCATTTCCTTTGAGAAAATTATCTGATAAAATTTTCCCAAAGGTAGGTTTCTTTTAGAAAAAGACTAAGGTAGAATTCTTTTAGACATTTTTTCCAAAAGAATTTTTCAAAGCAAACTGTCATATGTACTTCTTCTAAAGGGTGGTTTTATTTAGTGAAATGGTCCACTTCAAAGTTTTTGAAGGGTACTTTTCTTTTAGAAAGGGCACTTTTCCAAAATCCAAAGGGTCATTTTTAGAGGGCAAAGGCCCAAGCATGAATTCTTTTAGACATTTTGTTTGAAATAATTACTCAAGGTAGATAAGGCAAATAAATTCCTGTAAGAAAAGTGTTTTACACAAAGCCTCAAGGAATTGTCTAGTAAAAGGTCCAAAATAAATATCCTATGGAATTGTGATCTAGACAGGTATACAAACATCAAGTTTAAGCCCTAGAAAGTAACCATTTGAATTAAAATTCCCCAAAGATTAATGTGATGATATCAAGTGTCTAAATCTTGAGTACCTAGATCAAATCTAATGGTGAGTAGGTAAATTCAAGTTGATGGCATGCATTTAATCATAGATTTCAGATTAATGGTACAAATCAAGGATTTGAGTTAGTTTTCAATGACAAATTAGAACAAAAGAGAGCCCAAGTGACTTAGGTAGAGGTCAAAGAGTTGATTTTAAACTAAGGCAAGTAATCATGATGAATCTAAAATCAACCACATTTTAATTAGAGCTAGGTTTAGATTTTTTGAGATCAAGTGGAGCCATTAAAGACCTAAAGGATAGACATGTAGACTTCATAAGTCATTGCCAAAGCCAACCATAGGAAAGTGACCTTTCTCCCCACTTAGGCATGCATTAACAAACCATTCATAAGTAGTTTTTCATTAAAACAAATGAAATTGACTTGATCCCACCATTTTAGCCACAATGGAGCATCATAGAGAAGATATTGTAATGATGTAATGGAATGGAGTGACCTAGATTAATCAGGAAGGGTTTGAGTGAACTTGATTTGTGGTGGTAGTTGTAACAAATTTTCAAATGGATTTGAATTCATTTGAATTCCTTTTGAGTGCTAAAATTCCCTCTTTCTTGTTTTCTTTCTACTATAAATATATCCTTTGAGCTATTATTTTTCGTCCCTCACATTGGTATGACTAGACTCTACCAGAATTATATTCGACACCTCTTGGAGTAGTGACTAGAGTATTGTGAAATCATTTTTCTAATATGTATTTGGTGTTATGTGTCTGTTTAATATGCAACTGTAAATATAATCTTCCTTTTATATGTCCAAACTTAGCCTAGGTGCTAAAAATATTCTTTGAAATTTATATAGTGTATCTTAGCATTAATCTCTAAAGGATACAGTGGATAGCTAAACCTAAGTGTCTTTAACCAAACCTTATTTTCACTACTCCCTAATCTAAGTGCATAAAATAGACCTCTATACAAACTACTATTGTAGAGAAAGCATAGTGAGTATTGCATTATTTTCATATTTCATTAATGTGTTAAAGGGTTCAAGCCTAAGATTGGGTCTATTAAATTCTTGGTGCATCACCACAACTTAGAAAAATTTCATTTTATGCAATCTCTTAACTCTTTTCACCCTAACTAGTTTTAGATTTTAGTTACAAAGTTCCAAAATGATGCATCAAAAGATTTGGCCTTCTTAAAAATCTTTGACGTCTAGTCTAGATTTAGGTAACCCACAACCATAAACTATTCTCATGTTAGCCTAGGTTTAGAATTAGGACTTGAAGATTCCTCTTTTTAGCTAGGGTGTAACCTAGAGTGCTAACAGTTTTGGCACACCTGGTAGGACCACTAATCTTGCATAATGTTTTATGCCCCCTAGAGTTATCACAAGATCCTCCATGAAATGGAAGGGAGAAATTTGTTTTTGATCTACCTTTAAAATCAACAAAAAAAATAAGGCCCCTCAGCCAAATCCTAAACCTACCCCTCTCATTCCCTATATTTTTGTCTAAAATCCTCTTATTAAAGCTAGTATCATTTAGTTAAACACTATTATAAACCCCATACCTCATATGGATATTCCTAAAAGTCAAGCCTTTGTGTTATTTAATGGGGGTAGTCCCTTAAACCTTACTCAATGGGATGATATTCCAATATTAGCTTTAAAGGCCCTTACCTATTAGACAAGTGAAAATCCAATTACTCTTTTAGACCATATGGTAGATGTTGCTAACCTATGTTTATTACATCATGTAACCCAATAAAATGAAGCAATGAGGTTGTTATTAACTTCTTTCAATGGAAAGACACTTTAGTGGTATAGAGGATTAGCCCCTACATTAATCAATAGATGGGATGAGTTTGGAGAGGTCCTATGAAAACACTTTGAAGATAAGAGTGATCATATTTCACTTTTGGAATAGCTCACAACAATAAAGGTATTCCTTAATGATTTCATGGTGGATTTCAACTATAAATTCTAGAATACTTGGGATAGAATTCCTATGGTAATCAAGCCTACACCCAACTATGGTTTTCTATACCATTTGAAGGCTCTCAACTCAAATGTGGCTATAATGATTAAATCCATGGGAGAGAATACCCTACCTAGATATTTTGAATTTGCAATTAGAAATAAAAATTACCTCATACAATTAGGAAAGTTGGATCCAAGGACACCAATACCTCTCTTTTTAAAAATACATCCTCCTACTACAACCATCACTCTAGTTCTAGAATCAACAATGTTTTATCAAATAAAAAGTGAGCAAACTGATAGACTAAGAAAGATAGAGAGTCTCCTCAAATCCCAAAAAAACAAGTTGGTTGCAATAGAGAGGCAACAAGATCCACCATATAGGCCATAATATAATAATAATCAAAAAAATCAGTACAATAGGCCACCCTATCAGACTAATCCACAAGGACAACGGAAGAAACCTCAGTCAAGGAAATACAATCCCAATGATCCAAGTAATTCTAGAGTTGTGCCAACTTATAAAAACTATGCCTAAGAAGGTTCATGGTAGTCAGAGAGAGAGTCAAATGAGATGAAAATGGCCACTACTAGAAATATGTACCAAGACCTTGATTGGTAGCATGCTTCTTCATTTCATATTCATGACATGATGACTCCACCAAAAATCCCCCCAAATGAGTCAAGACAACATGCCTACCATGCCATTATTAGAAGCCCAAGGCCAACAATAAAGGAGCATGAGTAAAGTACTTGATGATACCACATGCATGAATTTCCACGAAGGGGAGTATGTGTTTGAGTATGTGGCAACCAATATGGGACAAGCTTAGAAGACAAATGAATCAATTGTAGCTCAAATAAGAGCTAAGAAAAGGATGGTGGAGGATAACTTAGGGTAACTTAAGGCTTTTGTATCACCTCTTTAGACTAGTTAGCAACCCACTTCTTTAGATGTAGCTACTAAAACTCCCATAGATCAACAAGTGCCCTAATCCCATGGATAGTAGAAGAGTACCCCTTTCATTCCTAATGTTACTCAAATATTGAGTGATGTCTCCACCTCCAAAGGATATTCCAAATGAAATAGTCTTCCTTTTAATATTATGGATCATTTAAATAAGGATAATGTAACTATGTCCATGTATTATGTTATGTCTATCCCTGGGCAAAAGGAGAATCTCCATCAAGAGCTCTCTAAACTTTCTTAAGTAGAAAAAAATTGATAAAGTGAATGTTATTTTCATAAATAATAGTCATCATAACTAAGCCCCTAGCCAAGTTCCAAATGAAATCCAACCTAAAAATGTTATCCCTCCTCCTAATATTATAAAACCTCTCCCATTTTACCGATTAGTCATCATAGGGTATTATTTGTTACACAACTACATAATCAACTCAAGTTCTTTAACCTTAGTGATGCCTAAAGCCATAGAAGACAAGTTTGGGCTCAAATATGTGCCTAATGAGAAGGGTGTGCTCTAATTGGATGACTCCCATACTAAGATAATAGGCATCTTGAAGGATCTTCAGATTAGCTTGGATGCATGTCCAAATTATGTCATTACTTAGGATGTGATGGTGGTAAACCTAATTCCTTATTTTCCCCTATGCTTGTCTATAGACTTCACTATTAATATTTGGGGATATCTATCATCTGATTAGTTGCACATGGTTTTAAGAACTAGGAATGGGACCAAAGTCACCATAAGGTCTAAGCCAATCTCTAGGTTCCACCTAGAACCCTACATGCTCAATATTGCAAATGCTAATTATGCCATATTTGAAGACGCTGAAAAGGTTATTAAACAAGAGCCCCATAGTCATCTATAAGGCATCTCATATGTATATTTGGATGAGTGGGTAGCTGATAACCATGGATTTGATCTATACAACATCATTAAAGATACATACTTAAGAGTGTATTGTATGTATGAGGAAGGTGTTGCAATACCTTCCTTAACTAAAATTTCTCAAGAAAAAGATGGTATATGGACCTTGTTCTTTGATGGATCAAGGTCTAAGAATGGAAGTGGAGTGGGAGCCATGATAGTTTCACCCTTTAGTCAAAATTACCATTCTAATAAAAGACTCCAATTTAGTTGCACCTCAAATATAGCTAAATATGAAGTTCTTTTGCATGGTTTTTAGGAAGCAAGGAAGAGAGGGATCCATCTCCTCAAGGTTAAGGGTGATAGTGAACTTGTAGTGAAAAATGTGAGAGGCCTAAGTGTAGTCAAGATTCACCATATGAAAGCCTATAAGCACCAAGTATGGGACCTCATGGAATATTTCTTAGCATTTAATATCTAGTCCATACCAAGATAAGCAAACAAGCATGTAGATAGGCTTGCTACCATTGGTGCCCAATATGAGATAGTAAGATTCAAAGGCAATCAAGGCTAGGATATAGTCAATATTATATGTAGACCAGTTATACCTAAAAATAAGTTGAGTTGGTAAGTCTTTGACAATGATGATCAAATCATATGTTTTATAATGCAAGAGGTAAAGTTTTGCCATAGGAACCAAGACAAGTTCCAAAATCAATATGATGATCAAATAGTAAAACTAAGATCAAAAAATCTTCCCAAAAGACTTATGACATTAGAAATAATATTCAATTAAAACTACCAACTAAGAAAGGGGAAGGCATGCATCTCAGCTAAAGAGGAACACTATGAAAAGATATAGATCTTTAAGGTCAAGTTGTTGAATCTAGGAAGGGTCAATACGATGGAGGAAAGAGATAAATTTGTTGCTCTATGAAAAAAAATTGATATATTTATGTTTGAATACAAAGACTTGAAAGGGTTTGACCCCAAGCTTTCCCAACACACCATTAAATTAGAAAGTAATGCCAAACTGGTCAGGCAAAAATAGAGGCCTGTCAACCCAAGAGTGGAGAACCTCATGAGAAGAGAACTCTTTAAATTGATCAAGTCTAGGATAATATTTATAATTAAACATTCCTCTTAGGTGGAAAACCTTGTGCTAGTGAGAAAAAATAATGGAGAGATTCAGTTATGTGTTGACTTTAGAGACCTCAATAAGGTGTCCCTAAAGGATCATTACCCACTGCCCTCCATGGATCAGATTCTAAAAAAGGTAGTAGGTTCTCAAAAGTTCTCATTGCTTGATGGATATTTTGGCTATAATCAAATCATGGTGAAATAAGAAGATAGGTACAAGACTACCTTCACCACAAAATAAGGTACCTATGTATATTTTAAAATGCCTTTTAGAATCCCCAATGCTAGATCTACCTTGCAAAGAGAAATAGATGTTGCTTTTTATAGTCTTTTGAATGATATGGTTTTAGTTTACCTTGATGATATAATAGTTTTCACAAAAGACCTTAATGATCATCTAACACATTTGAGATCTATTTTTGATAGATGCAAACAATTTGGAGTTTCTTTCAATCTAAAGAAATGATTTTTTTTGGTACATGAGGGAAGACTTTTGGGACATGTGGTGTCTGAAGCTAGTTTATCCATTGATCCAAAAAGGCTAGAGGAAATCCTTGTTCTATCAGTACCCAAACACAAGAAAGGGTTGTAGAGCTTCTTGGGCAAGATCAACTTCATCAGGAGGTTCACTCTAGGCTTTGTAGATATGGTCAAACCACTCACTCATATGCTGAGAAAAGGTAAGGAGTTCACATAGACAAAAGAAGGAAAGAAGAGCTTTGAGGCCATCAAGGAGGCCATATCTCATGCCCCCACTCTATTAAATCTAGATTTCAATAAGGACTTATATCTATAAGCATTTTCCACATTAGATGAAATTTATGCCATGCTCATGCAATAGAATAATCAAGGTCTAGAGTAACCCATTGATTTCTTCAGCCAAGCTTTGGAGGGTTATAAATAAAGATATAACTTTATTAAAAATCATGTGCTTACTATTGTTAGAATTTTGAATAAATTCAAGCATCTAGTTTTAAATAGTAAGATCATATTAATGGTGGCTCACCCAAGTATGAATGATTTTATCCTCAATAGAGATTTGAATCAAAAGAGAGTTGGATGCATCACCAAGTATATGGAATAACATTGAAGTTAAAGTCACGATATTAGTCTAAGGGAAGGGATTATGTGAACCTATTGCTAAAGATGTGAGAGAGTAAAAAGAGATAATATTGGTAATCCAAGACACCTAAGATGAAGATGAGGACACTCTTCCATCTAGTTGGACACTAAACATCACAAGATTTCTCCAAATAGGAGAGTGTCTAATGGGTTTTAATTCAAAAAAAGAAAACACTTCAGGTTGTAATCAGTGTTGTACATCTTGATTGATGGAATGGTGTTCAAAAAGGACATTGGAGGTAAGTTTTTAAGATGTGTTAAAATTGACCAATTTGATAACCTTCTCTAGCAATTCTATGATAGTCCTCAAGGAGGCCATTTTGTAGCCAAGACCACAAATATAAAAATCATCAAAACTAGTTACTTTTGGCCCAATTTATTCAAATATGCACATACATGGATGAGGAAGTGTTTAAAATGTTCCATATTCATAAGAAATAGAAGCTAACCATTATGCCACTAAAGCTTATTCAAGTTGAGTAGCCTTTCATGCAATGGGGCTTAGAATTCATTGGCATGATAAATCCTCCATCTAGTACTGGCCATAATTTGGTCTTGATATCCATAGACTACTTCACCAGGTGGGTGGAAGTAGTTCCCTTGAAGGAAGTAAATGAGAAATCTATCCTTGAGTTATATGAAAGCTTGATCACCTATTTTGGAGCACCATCCACAATAATATTAGATAATGCTTTGGAAATTAGCATCACAAAGGTATGTGAGTGGGATCTTGAGTAGGGTATCTATCTAAAATCTTCATCTAATTATTATCCATATGGTAATGGATTAGCTGAGTCTACTAATAAGAACCTAATTCATATCATTAAGAGAAGATGGAGTATACTAAAAGATCCTAACACATAAAATTGAAGACTACCTTATGGGCTTATAGGGTCACCCTCAACAAGGTCATTTGTAACTCCCCTTATCTTTTAGTATATGGAAAATAAGCAAGGCTACTAATTTAATTAGAGCTTCAAGCTTTGGAACTTGCACACCAACTAGAGATTCTAGAAAGTGATGTAATTGAGGTTAGGATGAATAAACTAAGAGAGATAGAGGAAATAAGGGATGATTCCATGCATGATTTTGCAAATTCCAACAAGGTGATATAGTCCTCAAATGAGATGAGGACTATGCAAAATTAGGAAAACACTCCAAGTTTGATAGTTTTTGGAGTGGACCCTATGTCATCATACACTATAAAGAGAGAAATGATTTTGATCTTTCCAAATTAAATGGAGAGAACCTCCCCACCCTTAACAATGGGAGGTATCTTAAGGTCTGATACTAGTCTCGTATCTCACTTCTTGTATATTAGCAGATATTTTTAATCTTTTTCTCCAAGTGCTTTTGCACATTGTTATTGTTAGTCATTTTATTAATAGTTTAGGTTGTTACTTTGTCTTTTATTACTTAATAATTATTTTCCCTCCCCATTACTCCAATAAATGTTTTTGAAAGTTAAGAAGAGTCTATTAATAATTAATTTTCATTTGAGCAAGCTTGATTAATGTCTGAGTTGTATGACCAATAGGCTAGTCAAGCCAGCTAAGTCACTAGAATTGTTGGCCATTTTGGCCCACATACCAATATTTTGTCTAGTTCAAATAGATAAGGAGGGTCCCAGTTGATTAATGGATAAGGTGGATATGATTAGGCTCAACATTACAATTTAAGGGATCTAGGTAGGTTTTTATGATACCAAATAATTACAAGGATAGGTCCAAAAGAATCCAAAGTTTACACATCAACTTTTGGGCCAAGTATTAACATTAAGATTTCCTTTAAAAGAAGTGTTCCACACAAAAAACATGGAAAAAGTACAATTTTTATTTCTTTAGGGAGGTTTTTTTTTGCTTCATTTGACTAAGTATTGGAATTCTTTTAGGGAAAATTCTTTTCATATTTTTGTTTTAGATTTTTGTTCAAGTATCAAAAATTGTTTCAAACATTTTGTTTGAAATAATTTCCCTAAAGGGTCATTTATTTGAAGAGGTCCTTTTAATTTTTTTTAAGGGTACATTTTTGGCAAAGGGTCCTTCCCAAAAGATCCAAAGCATTTTTTCTGAAGGACCATTCCAAATTTCCAAATGGATATGTCAAAAAGATTGAAGGACATTTCTAAGGATGCATTTCCTTTGAGAAAATTATCTAGGACAATTTTCTTAAATGTAAATTTCTTTCAAAAAATTTGTCCTAAAGAAAAGGACTAAGGCATAATTATTTTGAACATTTTGTGAAATAATTATTCATAGAAAAGTGTCCTATACACTTCTTCTAAAGGGTGATTTTCATTAGAGAAATGGTTTACTTCAAGGTTTTTGAAGGAAAATTTTCTTTCAGAAAGGAAACTTTTCCAAAATCCAAAGGGTCATTTTCAGAGGGCAAAGGCCTAAGCATGAATTATTTTAGACATTTTGTTTAAAATAATTTCTCAAGGTAGATAAGGAAAATGAATTCCTTCAGGAAAAGTGTTCCACACAAAGCCCAAAAGAATTGTCCAAAAAAATGTCTAAAATAAATAGCCCACTGAATGGTGATCAGATAGGTGTGTGAATATAAAGTTCAAGCTCTAGAAAGTAACCATTTGAATTTAAATCCCCCAAGGATTAATGTGATACTACTAAATGTCTATATCTTAGGAGCTCAAATCAAATATAATGGTGAATAGGCAAAGATAGGTCAATCGGCCCAGATCAAATCAATGGTGTGCGTTAAATCATGGATTTTAGATCAATGACATACAAGCAAGTTAAGGAGTCATTAAATCTCAAAATCAAAGATGTGATGTAAAATTGGTGCAAGAATGTGATTATAGATGAAGGATCAATGGCTCATAAACATCCATGCATAAGTAAATCAATGGTGTAAATCAGATATTTAGGATACTTTTTGATGACCAATTAGAACAAAAGAGAGCCTGAGTGACTTAGGTAGAGGTTGAAGAGTTAATTTTTTACTAGTAAAAGCAAACATGATGGATTTAGGCTTGAGCACATTTTAGTAAGATCTAGTGGTATATTTTTTGAGATTAGAAGACATGATTAAAGACCTACATGATAGACATATAGACTTTGATGTTTATTACCAAAGCTAACCATAGGAAAGTGACCTTTTTCTCCACTTGGGAACACATCAAAAAAAATCATAAGCATTTTTTAATTAAGATAAATGAAAATGACTTGATCCTACCATTACAACCACCATGGAACATCATATAGAAGATATTGTAATGATACAATGGACTTGAGTGACCTAGATCAATCAGGAAGGGTTTGAGTGAGCTTGATTTCTGGTGGTAGTTATAACAAATTTTTAAATGGATTTGAATTAGTGCCAAAATTACCTCTCTCTTGCTTCCTTTCTACTATAAATATAGCCTTGGATCTATTATTTTTCATCCTTAAAGCTGGTATGACTAGACTCTACCAAAATTGTATTTGACACCTCTTGGAGTAATGAATAGAGTATTTTGTAGTCATTTTGCTAATTTTTATTTAGTATTATGGGTTTTTTTAATATGAAATTATGTATTTTATCTTCTTTTTATATGTCCAAACTCAACCTAGGTGTTATAAATCTTCCTTATAGGTCATATAATGTGTCTCAACATTGATCTCTCAAGGCTATAGTAGATAATTTAACTTAAGTGTCTTTAACTAAACCTTATTTTCACTTCTCCCTAATCTTAGTATGTCAAATAGACCTATATAATAAATATTATTAAAAATAAATAATGGTGACCATTGTATTATTTTCATATTTCATTAGTGTGTTAAAGAGTTCAAGCCTAAGAGTGGGTCTGTTAAATTCTTGGTGCATCATCATAGCTTAAAA
The DNA here is from genome assembly GCA_037957365.1 of Torreya grandis. Classification (NCBI taxonomy): domain Eukaryota; kingdom Viridiplantae; phylum Streptophyta; class Pinopsida; order Cupressales; family Taxaceae; genus Torreya; species Torreya grandis. The sequence continues at coordinate 8,537,480 of JARHVA010000078.1, forward strand.
TACTTTTCATTTTATGCAATCTCTTAATTATTTTCACCCAAACCAATTTTAGGTTTTAGTTACAAAGGTCCAAAATGATGCATTAGAGGAGCTAACCTCATGAAAAATCTTAAAGGTCTAGTCTAGATGTAGGCAACCCATAGCCTTAGACCATTCCCATGTTATTCCAAGTTTGGAAGAAGGACTTTAACACTCCTCCTTTCAGCTAGGGTGTAACGTGGAGTTTTAATGGTACCACTTATAAAGGTATAAATATATGACCATTATATTATATTGTGTATGAACATAAAATTCTTTGACAACTCTAGATATACCTTATAAATATTTCTTTGTAGAAAAAAAGAATAGAGGAATGTTATTTTTCATGCATTTTCTCTTGATCCATTATCTATCATAACACTATGTATGGATTTATTATCAATATATGCTCAAATAAATAGATAATGTCTATCTAAATCATCAACAATAACTTTACTATCATCAAATATAATCGTAGGATGTGATTTTTATTTTTTTGTAATTATACCAATGATTATATCAAGTGGATTGCCATGTGTGGAAGGGGTGGATGAGAATTATATGAATAATATGCTTCATAATTATCCTTATTATTTATTTCGTCATGATTTAGAAAAGCATATTTTTAAATTTAGATATTTGAATTATCATTTTCTTATGGCTTAACCTCTTTAGTAGGTGTGTCAATATCAATAATATTATCATCAATGAGATCTTGAATTTTGTGCTTGATCTTAAAACATATATTTGTGGAATGTTAAAAAAATTGATGGTAGTCATAATATATATTTCTATCAAAACTTTTAGATTATGGTTTAGACATGTCCACTTCTATTGGTGGAGGAAGAGTGATGAGATTCCATTCAAGTATATTTTATAACATTAAATGAGGAGGTGATGTTAAACTTGAGAATTGCCTCCTTGGTGGAGCTTATAATTAAAGCTTTTGTGTTGGTTGTGAAATAACATTAACTATAATCTTAGCTTAATTATTCCTTTCATTGGGTTTGCTCTTATTGTTTGGCTTGATTTGAAACATTAAATTTTAAGTAGAAATATCATTTTAATATACTTGAGCTTTTTCAAAGTATGTATTTTGGCCCCATGCTCTTTTATTGTATGGCATAGTTCATCAAAATATTTGAATGTATCAAACATAATTGATTCTTGAAGTGGATATTGAAAATTTTGAGTGAAAATATCTTATATCTCATTATAAACCATTTGAATTGTCATTTTTTTAAAGCAAAAACTTGTGTCTTAGAACATATTCATGGATTATTTCAATACACCCTTGTTTAATCTTTGAAATTTGATCATATGATATATTTTCACTAATGTTTATAGAAAAGTGTGTTAAATTTTGATTTTAAAAAGGGTTTAAAGACTTGTTTTATTTATGATTAAAATCATAAAACCATCTAAGAGCATATTATTTGTGACTTATTAAAAAAAAACTTTGTCAAAAATTTGTCACTATTTGCATAGTCTAGATAAGATACATGGAATGCACATAATAAATCTTTAGGATCACCTTTTCCTTCATATAAAGGAAGCTTAGGGGCCACAAAGACAACTAGTAATGGATAATATGAAATTTTTAGTGCCAAAGTTTTATAAAATAGGGAACATGAATCCATGGGAGGGATAACATGAGAAAGAGTTTTCTCAACTTGATAACTTGGCTTGTAAGACAATAATTGTATGATGGAGAGTAGTATTTGAAAGGTGATTGGAGTATAATTAGCATGAGTAGGCGTAGGCATGGATAATTTTTACAAACCAAGTTATGTTCCCAAACCAAGGGATGATGGTATAAAGGTAACTAGAAGTGTATAAATAGGAATGGATGCACTAGTGGAAGAAAAAATATTGGAAGAGCTACCTTGGCCACCTTTATTTCATTGATTTATAGAAACATATAAAATTGATTCAACATTTTTTGGATGTTCATGAATATATTCCATAAATGTTTCTTCATCAATCTTACTAAACATTTCCTAACTATTAGGTTTTGAAATGAGAGCCACAACGTGCCCTTCAAAATGGTGTGAAGTAGGCAATGAAAGATCATTTAAAGTTTTATATTTGATACAATGTATAACATAATCTTCATCTTGTTCCCAATTAATTTCATATTTTTCAAAATATATTTAATAATAAAACTTACATGATATACTAGTGAAAGCATTTTAAATAGGAAGTCCATGAGATTGGGAATTGTTTAGTATAGCTTCTCTATTAATTTGGAATTGAATCCACATAAAAACATAATTAATATAATGTGTAAATGTAATGAAATATGTAACAATGAACTAAATAATTCTATGTAACATATGAAATAAGCATTCATTTATTGATCCCAAATATATTACAAGCAAAAAATAGGTATAAAGGGTGATATAGGCAAGAATTTGAATGAATGTATGGGTTCTCAAATATAATTTATAATTCATATATTAGTGTTAGAATAATATTTTTAAGCACTAAAAAAATATTCTAAACTATACATGGAACCCACTATCTCATTTTTAAGGGTATTGTGAGAGTAACTTCCCTAGGTGATAGGCTCCTCTTAGATGGATAACAAATCAAATAGATAAAATAGGCTTCTTATGGTATAAACAAGGGATAGAGGTATTTCAAATATACCTCATATTTTTAATATTGTATAATAGATTTAGTATTTGGGTAGTACCCCTCACACCATGATGTCCATAAAATATATCACTACTTAGCTTGGTAGTCGCTAAGTAGTTTACAACTATTAAAAAAAAATAAAAATTAAATAAGCATCAAGTAAATAAAAAGTAAAGATAATAAAAATTGAAATATTTTTGTGTATAGATATCAAAAAAATTTAACCCAAGGTAAAAATAAATGCTTCAGTGTCAAACACTATCCAAATTTAAAGTAAAATGCTTTTAATGTCAACAGCTATGTTTGAGGTTGTAATCAAGTTATTTAAGTGTCAGATTTATATCCAAGGTCAAAGGTTGTTTTCTTAAGTGTAATTAATTTTAAAAAATTATATGAAATATTAGGAAAAAAATAAATAAAATAAAAAGTAGTGTTCAAATAAAAAATATGGGTTTACCATAATGTTTAATGTTCTTTTTCATTTAAAAATGTAATGATAAGAACAAATAAACTATTGAAAACTACTTATATCTATAGAATATATAGATCCTAATACATAATTATAAATGAACTATAAATATTAAATTGACAAACATATATGCAAACCTAACTTAAACTAAATTTATATTGACTCTATAGGCTACTTAATTATGCAAGCTAGTTATAATGACCCCTAAATTGTGTCACAACCAAAATAAGGATTTAAAACTATATTAGGAAAAGGTTTTTATAGGATGATAGGGTTTTAATATGGCCTTGTATATTGTCCTAGTTTACTATATGATTGATTTTCCTATGTGGGCAACTATGCCTATCTATGATGACTTACTAATTGACTGTGTCTTGATGTTTAATGTAGAAGACTTACAAAATATAAACCCTTGATCCTACATAATAAACTAAATGAAGATCAAATAAAAATGGGGTAATAAAGGAATGGGAATAGTTAATTTATTTCCAACCCTATATATAATATGAGTGATGCCTACATAACCCAAATGTCCTGAAGACGATGTAGTTCTGCCTTCTAGGGTGAGTGTGTGAATCTTCATATTTGCTATATGAATGTAACTAGATATATTTACTTGAATTCTTAAAAATGAGTGCCCTTGACCTGAAATAAAAGAACTTAAAACTTGGCCTATGATTATTAGAATAAATCATAATTAAAATTTAAATGATTATTTTTCTATTTCTCAATGTGCAGTAGAATTTCCAAATGATTAATAAATGATCTAATGTTATGATTTGAGAGTCCTTAATGTTATTATATATAGTATTATTTGTAATATTTTAATTAAATAACCTTTTTAACAATGTTATGATTTGAGAGTCCTTAATGTTATTATATATAGTATTATTTGGAATATTTTAATTAAATAACATTTTTAAATATAGGTTAGTGGTAATATGGAGCAAGCCAAATTTTAAAATTTACCTTTGGATTGGGGGGTTAAGACTTCACTACTCAAGAAGGTTAGGTTATATCCTTGTCTACCTATTATGGTCTTATCCTATAAGGGAAGGTACTATTTGTATTTTTTAATAGGACTTTGTAATAAAAAGAGGGATTAGTAAATGATGTTTTTAATGATTTCAAGATATTAAATTGAATAGTGAATACTCCTATAGAGATTTAAAGTTAATGAAAATGTAATATACCAAGTAAGGGAAAGGATGTCAATATTAAACATTATCAATCACTTAATGATTATATTTAAGTATCTACAATTATGTTTTATCACATCATGTAGTAATTATGTCAAGGGTATTATATTCTATCACATGGCCATTTTTCTATGCTAGGTTAGATTCAAGTCATGTATTGAGTACTTATATGCATCATAATCATGAGAGTGTGTGCATATTCTTGGATGCATCTATGATTTATTATTTGGATTTTGGTATTGTGATTCATATCAAGAATTAATCTACTTGTGTATGATTCCATGATTCATATCAAGAATATTTTTCATGGGTTACTACTGAATTATTATATATATTATGATCATTAATATTATGACTTATATTGTGTACCTTATTATTATATTTGTCTTGAAATAACATGTGTATACCTTAGGATACATGTTTCATGTGTTCATGAATTGTAAATTTTATATATGATGACATAATATAATAATGTTAGAAAATATGCCTTGAATGAGTACATATTTTTATGTATAACATGATGTTTATAAATCTTTTATTTTGATATGGGTGGTTCACAAGATACATCCCTTTTCCCAAAATGGGGACATACTTGTTGTATTTTCTTATAAAGTCAATCCTTAAAAAAATATAATTAAGATATTGGGAAAGATTATTAAGTCACGTGACATACTTAGGATGTATTATGGTTCAGATGGGATGGATTATGATTCAAATGGTAGAGATTATGGTTTAAATTAGGATAAATTTGACAAATTTTCACATATGTGATACATATGTGGGGAGTTACATGGGAACAAATGAAAGATATTTGACACTATGTGACATTACATGGATAAAATTGAGAAAATTATCATATTAGTAGGGTTTTATTATAATATTGTATTATATTATTAAACTAGGATAGAGTGACATAAAAGTTATAGCATTTTAGATCGCATTGATATAGGTGGATCAAAGTGTGGTACATGAACACTTTTCATGTAGATAATTTTTCTATTTCTATCATTGTAAAAATTATATTTAAGATAATGAAGGTAAAAATATGGATCTAAAATCCTTATATAGATATTAATTTTGAATTTTTATATTTGCATGTGATCTGCACTTATGGATTTACCCTTGACATGTGAACCTGGTATAAGTTCCAACAAAATTGTTATGATCATAATTTGAGTAAGTGTGGTTGAGGTTTCTATTTTTCTCAATTGATAATAACTTCTCGGTATTTAATGATTCATGGGACGTATTCTTCCTTACCCATATTTTTAAATAGGACATCTCCTTATGGGTTAATCACCCTCATCTCCAATGACTTCATGAGGAAAACTAGGTTTGCATACTCACAAGTGTATTTTTTCCTTGATTTTTCAAATTTTAAACATTTAAATAATATTTATTGGTTAAAATTTTTATATCATGAGTGGAAATTAATTTATAAATGTATTATTGTAGGTTTTGTATGGAATAAGATAGATACTCAAGGCATACGTGAAGATAGAAAATTTAGTTATACACAAGTAACCAAATTTATTAATTTATCCTTTTAATCTATCATTTTCAATACTAGACTAAAATGGGAAAAAGTTTAGACATATAAATTTGGTATTATAAACTTTTAAATTTTAGCTCTTACTAATTCTCAACATATGTGATGTATGCATACACAATTGACTCTTTATTACATTCTCTCCTATCTATTATTGTATATGTGGTCTTGACTTTCCTTATTTCCTACCATTCACATAAAGAATCTCCTTAGTCTATGCCTAAAATTTATATTATCCTAAATAGATTTTTTCCATTATCCAAATAATTATTTATTCCATCTTAGATAGTTTAGACAATAGTTAGATGATACCATTACTTTTAGATTTTAACTTCACTAGAGGTTTCTAAGGTTATCCAAATGGTTATTTTTCAAAATTTAACCCTTCCCTTGGATTGGCTTGCATATTTTGCATTCATTTTAAAATGGGAAATACATAAATATTTAGATTTATAAACACATCATGACTAAGGATAATCATATTTGGAACTTATCTAGAGATAAATTTGAAAAATAATTATATATAAAAGAATACATCTACACATCCTTGAGGTACTATAATAAACCATAAAAATATGAAATCCCCTCAAAGGAGTAGTTCCTATGCCAATTTTGAACAATTAAAGCAAGGTCAAAGTTCATATTTTATAGTGTCAAATTACAAATAGTTTTCATACATTATAGATGATCACTATTGATCACACATATACATAAGTGGTATAATTATGTGTGGTTTGAACCCTCTTCATATTATTGTAATGTAGGTGATGTTCAACCATATAATGGGGTGTGGTTTGGGATTTCCAACCCATATTATTCAACCTATTTTTATGGGTAAACCAACTATAAAAAGTACAACTAGGGTTTTGAGGAGAAGGAAGACAAATTTAAATATGAAAATGGGACCAAACATTTCAAATAATACAAAAATCATATTAATAGGTAAGCACAATGCTTGAAGGTGAAACATAATGAAAACATAATAGAAGATAATTTCAATAATAACAAAACATATTCATTAGCTGTCAATTTTTGAAATTAAAAAATCTATCCAAGCATCTTATAATTATCATTCCCTTGATCTAAACAATTGCATATCCTTTTTATAGCATTTCTGATAACTATGCACTGGCACTGACTAGAATAGAAAAAAATAAGTGAATTACCATATCATCTTGGTCATTTATATAAATAGTAAGTGTAAATAACCAAATTAAATATTCTTGTTATATTCATATTTTCATAATTTACACATACAATCTAAATTATTCAAAGGTTTTATCTTAATTATATCACTAACTCCAAAATACATAAAAATAGTCATCTATCCTCCTAGTACATGCAATGTGAGAAGAGGGCAACATAAACTCCACAAGAAGAACCATTTTTTTTTTTCAAACACTAGTTAAAATGTAGAGGACTTTTTTAATCTTTTTTATGTGGTCATATAATCCCAAAACATGGATTAAACCTAATCATCACATTCATTGTACCCTACATTATAAATCTTGGTCAAGGTTATGCCAGGAATCTTGTTAAAGGCCTCAAAATTTTCATTTGCCTATGGATGGTACATAGTGATTTTTTGGTGTGTGATCATGAAATTTGCTAATATAATGTGTTTTTTCATTCAAAAAGTGTGTACCTCTATTGGGATTATTTTCATTTAAATGAGATTTGACTTTCTCAAGGTGCATGTCAAAATGAATAAGAATCTAACATACTAGCGCATAGTAATTTCATGCAAAAATAATTTCTAATGTACTCACCTAAATCCTATAGTAAGGGACTGGTTCCTACTTATTTTTTCATGTGAGGGTGTGTTTGTGTAACTTCTAAGACAAGGGTGCTTAAACACATAGTACTAAACTCATTATTTAGTCTATATCTAACTTAGCTCACTTGTTCATTACTCAACGATAAAAAAGAAAAATATAACATAAATGATAATAGATAAAATCAATCTCATAGATAACTAAATAATGATATTATGTCAACACAAGCTTCTTTCATCATATTCATAAGTGATCTCAAAGTATACATTGATCCATAGTTACAATGTAACCAACTCATATAGACTCATCAATAACATACAACTAAACAACAAAAAACACAAAGTACATCATGGAGTATTTATAATTACTTTTCCCAAACCAATTAGTTATATAATTAATTAAAATCAAGATGAATCACCAATGATCATCAATACATTTTATTTATGACAACCACTTACATTAAGTTCTTATGGACCTAAGACTTTCTACCCTTGTATTCTCTCTCAATTTTGGATATTTATCATCGAGTGCCTGTCTTCTTATGGGCCAGTGTTTGATTCATGTTTGACTTAGTCTTATTTTACATCCTTACAAACCTCTCCATAACTATCTCTACTTTATGTGTGCTCCCCAAGTCTTATGCTAAGTTTCAATTCATTCTTTCTTGGGTTCTCTTTTTAACATGCATATTTATTCCACTATAATTGATCCTTATGTGCCATGGAATCTTGTGATATGGTCTTCCATTCCAATATCTTCCATTCCATGTCTCTCTACACCAATTATTCCCAAATAGTACTTGGATAAAATTAGGGGCCCATCATCACCCCACATGAAGCTAATAGTCCACCTAGAACTATGCATTATTCTCAGGTTCCTCTAAGAATTTAGGTCTAATATTCTCAATTTTATTTTTGATTCCCTCCCAATGTTTTAAGTCATTCTAAAGATGGGATGTGCTTGCCTCTACATCCACCTTGAGATTCTTCTTCTCCTCTAGTTGTTTGAGATAATCACCCACTTGAATGACCAAATGATCAAGATATGTGGAAGCATCCTTATGATCATTTTGAAGTGAGGTGACCTTGGTTAAAACCTATCCTTAGAGTGACATAAAGTTTGAATTTATTTCCTAGTAGTTAGCACTTATTTTATTTTTCATAGCCTCTACATCCTCAAATGATTTGGCATGCTTTATCCAGTCTTTATTACTAAGGTGAAATTCATCGACTATTATCATTGAAGTTTTTATACATGAAGCCTTACTTCCAAAAAAAAATTAGGTCATACCAGCTTTTCAAAAACCCCATCCAAGATGGGAATTATCTATCCAACCCTTTTAATTAATCTTTTCCATACCTCAATGGCTTCATTAAATTACTTAGTTGTCCAAGTTTGATCATTATGGGGGCCAGGTTGGTCCTTGCAATGATTTAAAAAAAGCTCTACTAGGGTCTCTAATTTATCAACTACCTAACTAGTAAGGAACACCCCATCTATAAAACTTAGTTCTTTGCTAAAAATTATCTTGTAGATATTCAAATTTTTAAACTTAGCTATTTTTTCTATTTCTAACTGGCACTTAACCTCAACAAGCCCTGCTTCAATTTTTTTCTTGTAGTGCACACATTATGATATAAGGAAACCATTTATACATATTTATTTTGGATTCACCAGACATAAAATTTTAATAATGCATTTTGTCTAGTTACCTCATGTGTTAATTTCAAGAGTGTTGCACTAGCCTATGTTTTAGTAAACATTCAAGGGTCTACCTAGAGGCTATCTAGAAGTTATACTACTTTTAGTTCTAATATCAATCTATCTGATGGAAACTCAAAATGACATTCTTTATTATAAACATCATGGTAAAATAACAATTCCAACCAAGTCTATTCAGTTAATTTTTCCTTTAAAAAATGTAAAAACATAAATAAATGCTTCTCTATCACTCCCCTCTAGTATTAAGCATGTAGGGTCATTATTGAATCAATTTTTCATGGACTCTATTGGATGGAGTCATCAATCAGCTCTTTCCCCATAGAGGATCTCACTCTAGTATCTCAGCGTATACATATTCACTATGGTGGTTAGACCTAATATCAAATCCACTCATTCCCACAATGATGTCTTAACTATCCCTCTATTCACCAATGATATCTTCAATTTTTACTTATGCCTCCTCAAGGGTGGTTTCTTCATGTCATGTTGGTGAAGGTGTCTTCTCTGGGTCTGGGGTAAATTTCTCTTCTTTGGCCTTAATAGTTTCTTATTCTGGTGTCTCCTCCAAAATTTATATATTCTCTTCTAAGTCACTATCCTTAGGAATCAATGTTTCATGTTCCAAAGGAATAGTTTGTGTTGTTAATTTTGGACCTTCAAGTTGACTTATTGGCAAAGTTTCCCTGGGTGGTGATGGAGTATTTTTTTGCAAATTTTCATGCTCTAGCTAGGTGATAGTACTAACATCATTCCCTTGATGCTTTTTCTCCTTCTCTATCATTGATGGAGGTGGGATTATCTCCTTCTCATGATACATGCTCCTTGATGATTTCTTTCTTGGTTTCAACATGTAAAATATAGAATGAATTGATTTTCCAACAAAAATTTGTTAGACCTTAATGTCAATTTTATTTGACCCATCATTTCCATATACACCTTATTCCTAGGGTAAATGTACAATTGGTAAAGAATGTGAGTCTTTGCATCAATTTTCTATAAAAAAAATGTCCACTGGGTGCATGACATAAATTCTATTGATGGCTTTCATGAAGTACTAAGTGATAAAAACATATGGCAATTTATTTCATCTAGACAATTTTTTAGAGGGAACCATCTAGATGTGCACTAAATAATAGTATTGCTTTATCACAAATTTAACTCAGTCCCTAAGATGTCTAGGTAAGTCTTTTAGACTGTGTCATTCATTCCCAAAGGCTTCCTTCATACCATCATACCATCCCTTCATTTTGATCTTCTAGGAGTGAATTATCACACTAGGTCAAGTGAATTCTTTAAACTACTCCATAAGGGATTTGTTCTTAGGAGGGTATGCCCATTTAAATTATCTAGTTGTGTACTCAGGTACACCAATCTCATAAAAAACTAGTAACAAAATTAAAATACCCCATGTTAAATTTTGGTTTGGTAGGTGATGGGCTTTCTCTACATCCATAATGATCTTATTATCAAAGTATTACACCAAATTTTACTTCACTCCCAAGGTGACTTGATGGGTGACATAAAAATTTGCCATATCTAACTCTTTCCATCTATTGATTTCTCCAACCTTGGTCATAATTATGTATGCAACAACTATAAGGGTGGGATATTGGAGACTTGTAATATACATTGCATGGCCTTATTTTTGATACTCAAATGCCATTGTAATTTTTTAAATCTCTTCTTGGTCCTCCAAGTCATAAGTAAGGTCAGTGTCTAAGAATTGTAACCCTATGACTTTGCTTATCCTATCCATTTTAATTTGTATCCAACACCCATCAAAGTATAAATAGTCTTCATGCACTTGATAAATCAAAAACTTGATTGCTTCTATTAGCTTCCCAAAATATGGAAGATTAAATAATTAAAATAATCCTACATCATTAATATTATTGAAATTACTCAAATCATCTACAAGCTCATTCCTTGAATTTTGTAACTCTACCCATTAGTCATGCTATGTCTCTACTTTATTTATAGGCTGATGATGGTTTTAATAAAAAATATTATAATTGGGTACATTTGACACCCAATTCTCTATGCACAACACTACATCTAGGTATTTTATTTCTCTAATCAATAGTGAGGGTAGAGGTGGTATGGTATCCTTCTTATTAGCCTAGTTTTCCATCCCTTATTCTATGTTTTATTTTTCCTCAACCTACTATGATAACTCTTCCACATGCACACTAGACTCTTTAGGTACATCTTGTCTAGTCAAAATTGACTGAACACCCACACTCTCAAATTCCTCTTCATCTGGTATCATAGGTTGGGTATTGCTATGTTGGGCCTTTCTATTTGGCTACATCACCCTTTGAGTATCCCAAATTTTGAGGCGTGATCATTTGATCCTACCAAAATAATACGTGATTATTTTCCTAACCCGCTTGGCTTTCCTACTTCAACACCCTCTAATGGTAGACATCAACCTATACAACATGAAATGCTATAAATATATTCTTCCTCAATCACCCTTTCAATACTATACCTATTTTCCACAACTAATTCACTCCTCGATGCTCAAAATAGTCATAAATAGTTGATTTACACTCATATGGAAGCTTAAAAATGCTCTTCTAGTAGCTTCACAATGTTCCTTTGACTCTATGAATTTGTGAATGTGACAATAGTAAAATGTGAAATGATATGTATCTAACCTTTTATATACTTGAGGGGGTAACTCACATTTAGTACCCCATTACCTCATCCATCACTTCACATAATTAATTCTCTAATGGTATTTCCACAATTCATTCTTGGTACACTTACCATTACCATTACTTTATTTGTATTAAATACATCTGTCCTATCCCATGATTTTCTTGAAGTGCATGACATCTATAAATAATTTCAAAATATTCCCTTACAAATGTGGGAACCTCACTTCTTTACCTTGGCTTAGCTTAGTGGTTACATGCCACATCTTGCATACCTCTTTGTCTTTACACTTCCACTTATGTGACCCTTTATCTTGTGTACATTCCCATTGACCATTTCCTTGGTGTTATATAGGTTTTAATTCTCATAACCTTCTTAGCCCACATTAAAATTTGATTATGGTCCTCCATGACATTCTAAATATATATAGATATAAATAACAAAGTGTTGACCCTAACCTACTCAAGGGTGCACAACCAATGCCATGTTTTATTGAAAATAACCAAAATTCTAGATTATCCTAGTGTCATGCACTATATTACTTAAATAAAGAATACTACTCCAAATATTAGGGTCATAACCAACTAATATTGAAATGATTGGGAAGGAATTATCCATATAATTACTTCAATTTTCATGCACTAGTGGGATAAATACTATAAACAATGAAATGGACATCCCAATGAATGCAATTTTTTCTTGAGTGGCACATGAACTTGGAGTCATATACCAAAACTTGCATGCTTGGACTAAGAGTCTTTTTCTTCAAATGGTGATCATGTCAAGCCTTATGTTTGTGCTTCTCCACCCCTTAACTCTAATGTATGAGAAACTAGGTATCATCTAGCTAAATAAAAGTGTACAAGAATGATTTTAATGAATCTTTATCATTTAGTTGACAAATGCACACAATTTGAATAAAATGGACAAGGAATTCAACTGGGATAATGGCTTTAGTACCAAACACAAGATTAACAGGTGTGCTCTTCTTAATCATTTGTAAGTGGTTTGATAAACCCATAACACCACACAAACATGATCATCTAAGTCACTACATCTAATATTACAAATATTTATCAACATATTACCTAATATATTATTAAACACCTCAACTATACCATTAGCTTGAGGATGGTAAGGTGTAGTCTTATGGTGCACGATCATGAATTTAGTTAAGAGTATGCATATGGTCTCATTAAGGAAATGGGTTCCTCAATCACTAGTTAGACTTAATGGACATCCATACCATGTAATAATGTTATCCTAAATAAGCCTTGTAGCATTGGTAGTGGTATAATACCTGGTTGGTATAGCTTCAACCTAGTGAGTAATTTAATCAATAGTAATGATAAAATTGCATGTGCCATATGCCTCCCTACTAAATTGATTGGGCCAACAAAGTTAATATCCCATTTTTCAAAGCGTTTATGTTCTAATATAGAATTAAGGGGCATAACATCCCTTTTGTTAGGATTATCCACACACTGGAAAATATCACACTCATGTGCATAAATTTTATCATAATTAAATAGGGTAAGCCATCACAAGCCAACTAAAAGGACCTTTTACATTGTAACATCATTGGCATAGTGTCCTATGATGACACCCTAATGAAATTCTCAAATAACCTTAGCACAATCATGTTGTATGACACAACAACATAACACTTCATCCTACCCAATATTATAAAGGTCACCCCCTATGAGCTGGAAGGGAGCTACATGAATAGCCAATTGATTATTTTCTTGAGTGTTGAGGTGGACTAGTGTAGAACCCATATTTATAAATGTAGTGATATCTTACAACTCTTTACGCACATACATGACTTGAAATTTTTGAATTTTAGTCAAGTCATCTTCAATGGTGCATGTCATTTCACTAGATTAAATGAACTATAAATGATTAGGGACATAATTGGCCTTATCAATTTTTACCATCAAGGAGAATTGGAACTCCTATAAAATCACAATCCATTAATAAATGCACCCATGCAATACCAAATTATTTACTAAGTACTTAAACCCTTCATGATCCATAAATAATATGAATGGAGTGGCTATAAAGTACTGACATAAATTATAGAGTGTGTAAACCATGGATAAAGTTTCACACTCTATAATCATGTAGTTTCATTTAACTAGAGTGAGCTTCCTAATAGAAAAATATATAGGGTGTTCAAGGTTCCCTCACCAGGTTGAGCAAGGATAGAACCTAATTCCATACCTAAAGTATTTAAATTTATGTGAAAGGGCTTCATCTAGTCTAGAAACTAGAGAATATGTGCAGTAATGAGCTTATCCTTGAGTGCAAAAAATGCCTATTAGTGAGTATTAGTCTAGACAAATTGAACATTATATTTAATCAATTCCTCTAATAGCATAGCGATCTTATCATACCCTCAAATGAACTTCTTATAATATCTTGTGTGTCCTAGGAAGGTGCATACCTCTCGTTGGGTGGTTGATGTTGGAAGGTAAATAATAATAATAATCGTGGTTTGATCCACCAAGAGTCCATCATGAGAAATGACATGACCAATTAAAATTCCAAAGGGGGTAGAAAACACACATTTCTTCAGATTTAGATAAATTTGGAGTTTTCAACAATACTCAAGCATAAGTTAAATATTTAAATAGTGGTCCTACACTAAACCATAAATATTCTAATCATCAAGATGGACTTTAAGGAACTTATGAATAAAGTCCTTGAAAGCCTTGATAGTAATTTGTGAAAACATAGTGAGAGAATTTTTCAAACCATATGGCATCATGTTGTAAGCAAATAAACTCCACTCAATTAAAAGTGTGGTATTTAGTTTATCCTTTTACATGATTTGGACTTGATGATATCCATATAATCCATCAATAAATTATAGATCTCAAACCTAAAAACTCCCTATATAATATCTTTAGTGAAGGGCATCAAAAAGGGGTACAACTATGCAATCAGTGTTGATTACGTGATAATCCACACATACCTGAATATGTCTATCATGATTGATAATAATGACCATAGGTTTCACCCATTCAAACTCATCTATAGGAGTAATAAATCATACATGGACCATGTTATCAATTTATTCCTCAACTTGAGCATGCAAGTTAGGATTCATACAATAGGGTCTCTTCCTAATAAGATGAGCACCCTCTACCAACTCAATGTGCATCTTACCTAAGTAATAAAACACTCTAATTTTAGTTTAATTCTATGGGAAGATATCTTGATAATATTTTAACAATTTAAACACCTTAAATATCTTTGTATTAGACCAATAGTTTCTCATAATAGCCATCTTAGGCACTTCATCTATGCCAATATGATGGCGTATAGTTTGGAATAACTCAATGTATAGGTGTTGTTCATCTTGGATGGTGTCATAGACATTACATATGACATACTCAGTATGCAAGGTCAAATGATCAAGATATGGGTCAGATAGATTAGAATTGGCACCTTCACCAACTTGGTACATGACCTTTTATTTACCTTTCTAGATTTGTTCCCTCAGTGCATGGTCTAGTTCAAGTTCAGGTGGTGGAGATAATGCTTCTATATTAGGTTCTTAGAAAATAGTCAATCTCTCCTCTAACACACCATGTATGCATCTGATATGAAATTCAATTGTAGTGGGGTCACCTATAACAACCTAACACATGGATTATAAGTTGAGGCATAAATTCATTCGAGGTGATGAATAATACATAACTACAATCACATTACTCTTAAGGAAATGCCAATAATCTATCACCAGATGCCACTCTTTATGTAAATACCATGATCTAGCCCAAATGTGTAGAGTTACATAAAATGTGTGAACCTATAGGTATTAAGTCAAAAACATTTCATCTACCATCCACATAGTCTCATAGGCTTCAAGATGAGGTTCAAGAGCATTAATGCCACTATAATTTATGGTTCTACAAATGCAATTATCATGGTGAAAGTGATGGTGTAATATAGAACTAATTCTATCCCAAATAAGTTATGATGATGATTTCTCCACCATTGAGTAGCTATTCCATTGAAGATATGGATAATTAAACATACCTAATCAATGCCAAAGTCATATAAGGCTTCCAAATGTTACAAAAACTCATGGATTTCCATTAGACCATGAAATCTTAGATCTTCATCTAGCCTCATGGGTGGTGCATCCATAATTTTTCCATGAAAGAGATGAAAATAATTATGGTATTTATGTTACTTATGTGAAACTTCTCGACTACCTATAGTGCCAAAAATCCTTCTATTAAGGTCATATTCACCATGATCATAATAGTCATGGGCATTACTAGTAGTGTTATAAATAGATTATATGTCTACCCAACATAATATGCCATCTAGTGTAGGATCCAAGCCTTTGGTACCCTAAGATATGACATTATAGATGTGCTTATTGTATTCATTATCATTGATTGGCTCAACATATAGAGGTCTTTAAGCATGGTCTAAGGGGATGATAATGCATTGCTCATCATTCTTAAAGCTGATATATCACTTCTTGAGGCTCAAGTTAGAATTATTCAAATAATACCAAGGGTGACCCAATAAAAATATAGAGTCATTAGCTTCAACTAGCTCAATGACTTCAAAGTTTTATTTGAAAGTGACAGCTAGAATATCCATGGTGGTATATTTAAGTACTCCAATAGGTATAGCATGAGTCTTATTAGCCATAAATAACACATGTGGATAATGATTCAAAGTAGGTATTTCCATATTTATCCATGAATCCTTAGTGAGGACATTTAATTTGACATTGGTATAAACTTAGATATCCTAGATACCCCATCCATTAATAGTGATGTTAACTAATATCTCTTTATCCCCCTCTAGACTAGGTTGAATATGAGTCTCTTGTCATCATGCATGCTTTAAATGATGATCCTAAGTAGGCCAAGGAATATGATGCCTTATCTAGTTTTTAAATAGTGGTAAAATATCCTCATCAAGGAGTCACTTACACAACTCATCAAACTCATCATATGTTGAGTAGTGAAGATCTGTAGCTTTCTACATGTTAACAAATTTAGTA
This sequence comes from Torreya grandis, assembly GCA_037957365.1. Classification (NCBI taxonomy): domain Eukaryota; kingdom Viridiplantae; phylum Streptophyta; class Pinopsida; order Cupressales; family Taxaceae; genus Torreya; species Torreya grandis. The sequence goes on from JARHVA010000078.1 coordinate 8,554,548, forward strand.
GCATCTCAATCCTTAAGGAACTAGATCCCTCCTTATAGTTATATCACTAAATTCATAGTGTCATGTATCAATTCCTTATGTTTATGAGAATTTGGATAATTATTATCATGAGTCTCCTCTCATTTAACCTTTTTAGTAGGCAAGTTTGACACAGACGGGGATTGACCACCACTTTGTGTAGTAATTTTTGACTATTTTGACCATAGGTCAAAAATAAGTCAATCCCCTATAGTTAAAAACTTGTATATGGGTATATTATGGTTTACTAGGGTTTTTTATGGTCCTATATGATGACATTTAATTTTATATTAATCTTGGTCATAATCAAATCTAGTTTTAAGTCATTTCATGTCACCATAGGGTCATATTTGAGCCATTGATGAAAGTTGTATAGTTTCCCTTGATTTAAAAGTGTTAAAAAATATATTTTAATTCATTTCATGTTAAATCCTTGTCATTTATGTCATTTATAACTTAAATATTGTAGGTACTATGTTAAAATTTAAAAAATAGTTGAAAAAGGAGGATTTTGGTAGTTGTACAGCCTATAAAGGAGTGTGGCACATGTGGAAAGATTATTAAAGGCATATTCAACTTACATAAGATAATTTAAATGATTTATCATATTTTCAAGTTCCAAAAATATCTCAATATCATTCTTCTCCTTTGTTTCTCTTCTTGGCATGTAAAATTAGTCAATAGGTTTTCTCATGGTATAGCTAGTAGGAGAGGTTTCAAGTCAAATTATATTATGGGTTATTATTACATTTGGTTTAATTAAAATTCATATTAGGATTTGAAATATTTGTTTCCCATGCTTTATGAACCAATGCTAATAAGTTTATTATCTCTTTTTGCATGCTAATCCCCACACCCTAAAGGTTTTCTTCTTATTTGAACTGGTCTGTACAAACAAATAGATGAAATTAATTTTAAAATTCATGTAATTAATTATTTCATGGTTTAATTTTTTTCAAGTGAGTGGATGAGCAAAACATCTCAAGTTTTAGGTTGATATCTCCATTACTAAGTTGCAAACATGATCATCAACTACAGAAGTTTCCTTCTATATAATGGTTTCAAATGAATGTGATGTGTTATATTTCATGATTTATATGTCATGTCAATCACCTTTCCTTGAAAATATCAGTTTCAAAAGGTTTCACATGATATTTTCAATCAATCAAGCAACATAATCAGACCTTCATGTGGGTACTCACTTATAGTTAGGTGAATGAGGTGTATGAAAGCTTTGCATAATATCTATGCAGATGTAATGAGGATTTTAAATATTTTTTGAACATAATCTTATGACATGAGCAGTCAAGATGAGCTTTAAATGACATGTGATGGAGTATGATAACCAATTCAATCCTTAACATAGTCCTACACCATTAATATAAACCTAAAGGTGCCCTACAAGAGAGTGGTCACATTTAAATGAAAAGATGAGAACTAGTTTGAAGTCCTTCAAGGTATAAAGTATCCATTTGAAGAGTTTTAGGAGGTATAAAACTAGTTATAAAACCATATACTATACATGTTACCTATATCTCTATTCTCTACCCTACATCCTATAATTACAACTATAGGTGACTTTCATAGAAGCCTGAAGGTAATCATGGAGGACATTAAGAATGTTGGAGACCCTTATTAAGGTATGTAAGGGTTGGATAATTCCATAATAATCATGATGAATCCATAGAGAAGTAGGTAGGCTTGAAGAGTCATGTTCAATTTGAGAAGGTGAGTTTAGGGATCCATTACATTAAAAACTCTGAAATAGAGCATTGTCCACTTTTGGTGCTACCATATAGTAATGTGGTATGGAATCTATATGAAGTTGAATACCTCCATCATGAATCCATATCATATGGGAGATGCCTTAACCAAATAAATTAGATTTTTGGTTCCAATAAGTGATGTAGAAGAATCTCCCAATTCATACATTATTATACTATAGAAAGTTAGTGTTCTCTACAGTATCTTGAACTTTAAGTGACATTACCATCCAAGGTGGCCTAACAAGAGCATATCATCATCTCAAGTGATCCTATTAAGGTGAGAGTCATACTAAGGGATCTAAAGAACATTAATATGGGTGTAATTATAGGGTTTTGACCTATACCACCACCTACGGGTGTACCTTGCCCTCAAAAAAGTCACCTGCAGCCTAACTGTAGGTACCTATAAACTCATGAGATGAACTTTGGTGATTATAAGCCTACAAACATAAGCATTTGCCTATTGGATTTGGTAATAAGACTCTAAAGAGATATTATGAGGTGTAAAATAAGGCCCAAAATTTAAAATGTATTCTTCAAGGCACTTTTTTCTCTCAAAATATACATCTACAATTTGACTGTAGCATGATAGTGAGCTAAAACATGGTGGTTTAGAGGATGGCCTAGCATAAGCATGAATTGAACATAACCAAATGACTATGAGATAGGATAAATGACTTAAATAATGGTCTTAAGGTAGTGTATAATGTCTAACCTTGTAATACTAATGTACAGGTAGGTCTCCTTATTGAACAAATGACACAATCACAATTGATTGTCAACTTGGCCTATCCAAATGGAGGGTCTACATTTAGAGATTTGGAAAAGGTATTGATGATGAACATGCTTGAAAGGATCCTCATATTCATAATGACCATCTCATGATATTTTTAAAGACAAGGAAATAGGGTAAGAGTTAGTTTTGAAGTAAACCTATAGTCCATACTCAAACCTTGCATAGTCAATAAGTTATACATATTCTATCTTGGAGTTTTGAGATGTTTAGGGATGTTAAAAGTGTGATCAAACACTAAATTGTTTTACAAAGGGTCCCCATGTCTTGTTTAATCTTTTAATATGTTCACATTTTTTGAGGCAAGAGTGGAAGTTCCCTTTATTCTATCTTACATAGAGGGAAATCCCAAAAAATGCAACCCTATAGGTTTAGTAAGTGGATGATGAGAAAGTGAGGTGGGAGGTCTTAAAGGCATTACATAATGGTGAGGTAAGTTTTTATAGACATGAACAAACTTAGATAAATATTTGAAACTTTGGTAAACTACTCATAGGTGTTAATGAGTAGTTATCTGTAGTCAAGTCCTACTAGACCTAAATTGGGCCTCCTGCCTAAAGGAGGTCTAATACTACTTCTAACACTAGATGATTTTTGTAATAAATTAGATAACCTATGTGGGGAGTTATAAGTTGTGTCAAAGCCTTTGTTTTGTAGAGGAGTCCATAGAGAGATAATTTATTTGGTTGAGAACATGATAGGGTATATATAAATCAAAGAAGATCTTGAGAAGGCAACTTTAGAAGCTCATAACAGTACATATGCCTAGCTTGGGAGTCTAAGGAGATAGGATATGTTGGAGAGGTTAAAAAAAATTTAGTGAAATTTGTTTGAGGATTGAATGTCATAGTTTTATGAACAATCCTTAAGGGTTTAAACTACCTAAAACCCTCTAAAACCCTTGCTAATGACCTGATGGAGAAAATAAAGAAGGAAATACATCCAAATGAGCTAGTATGACTTGGGAGATGATTGGAACAAGTAGAATACTCCCCAAGGATCCTTCCTATCAATTTGGCTTGTACCTTATTTATACAGACATGGTACAAAACTAATTTTCTTAATAATTTTTTATTTTTTGTAGGTACATAAGTGTTTCAAAGGATAAAGATCACTTTGGGAGATAGAATGATACCTAATCTAACTTCTTGCATCCATTTATTGATTCATAAAATCTCACAAATACCTTCACTTTAGATAACAAAGAATGGCATAGTGAATGAAGAGTGATCACCAAGTGAGAAGGTGATAACTCCAATTAGGAGTCATTTTAAGGTCTACTTGATGAATCTACGGATAGGAAGACTCTTGAAAAGTGGCACATCACCCCATGTATGGATTGGTTTGAGAAATTGAGGACCACCTTGGTGCCAAGTGTGAAGGATGAGTAAAGAAAGGGAGATTATGACTACATATAGTAAGAACACTTGTCCAAAACAAGATTGATGATTAAGAACATATGAAATGAATTTTTTAGAATGTTTCTAACCCCCCTTTCATATTTAAATGATCTCATCTATTCTTAGTCTATTGTGGAGTGCTCAAGAAGGACCAAATGATGGAGGAAATTTTCAAATAAGCAATTGAAGATTCCTAAATTAGAATTGAAGAGTTTCATGCCTTGGAGGGACATTTATCCATAGATACCTTACATGGTATAATCCATATTATATTATAATATAAATATAACTCCTTATCTTAGTTTGAAACATGTTATTGTGACCCCTGAACTTCATTATTCTCTCTTCTATCTCACATTCTATAAGTACTAGCCATTTTATCTCTTGTTTCATAATACCACACCATGTATGGCTAAGACTTACTAGTTTGATGTTGTAATTTATCTTTGAATAATACAATAAATATATTTTTGAGTTCGCAAACATCTTGTCTAAGTGTGCAAAGTGATGAATGGTGAGGTATAGTGATTTTATCCTTACTTCTCTTTATCCTTTCACGTCTAGTGTAAGAAGTTATCATTCTAATAAGTCATATGGAGTATATCTAGTGTTTTTTACTCCCTTAAAGTGTTCAATTTTCCTTAGAGTTTTTAATATAATCTTTGGTCCACCTACCTTGAGTTATCTTATGTATATCACCTCTATATTGAAATACTAATGTTAGGATATCCTAGGACTTTGAAGCTAGTTTGTAGGTCTTACTTATTAGAGAAGTAAGTATGATGATCTTGTGTAAATATTATTGGTGTATCACCTCTCTATAATATATTTATTTTATGCATATTTTTCCCCTTTCTCCATAAGTAATCAGTTACAATAGGTGATAATCACTTCAACATAAATTTAGGGAGTTAGCCTTTAAACCTAGAGGTCTACCTCTACTATAGGCAACCCATAGGCCTATAGGTATTCCAATATTTCCTAAATATTATAGTAGGCTTGAATGACCTCTTTTAGGGTAAAATATTTGGTGACAATAGTTATGGCATGCCCGATGGGACCCATTGTCCTAAAGACAACTTATCAAGGTGAATGATGGTCTTGATAACATCAGCTACATATTCATGTGATACCTAACATTTGGTGACTTAATTTAAGGTAAAATTTAGTTGTATACCATTGTTTTTTCATACATTTATGCTCATACTTCATGGTCCTTACTAGGTCATATTCTAGTAGAGTTTTCAATCCTATCAATCCACCTCTTCAACTTGAACTTCCTCTTTATGTTCAACACCCTCAACCTATTATAACCTTTGAAGATCAAGATGAATCTTATATCCAAGAATACTAAGATAATGAAGAATAATTTGAAGAAAACATGGCTATGAAACATGCCTTCCCAGTGTTTATACTAAAAATCCAATCCATCTGGATGCCTGTGATGACATTCCCCCTAATGTTATAAAGACTGTTCCTATATTCAATGGTGAAGGCCATGTCATACCTAGTGAAAACATTAAGGATATTTCAAACTTATATAATTTTCACAATGTCACTAAGTTCAACATTTTTAGTAAACACCTCTCCATGTCCTAAAGAGGAAATCACTTTATTGGTATAGGAATTTTATCGGTGGTTACACTATAACATGGGATGATTTTGGAGTGTCAGTAACTTCAATATTTGAATATAAGAGTGACCATAGTTCACTCAACTAGAAACTCAATGTGATCCAAAGATCCCTTAAGCAAACAATGCATGACTTCAATGGGAGATTCCAAAATACTTGATATAGGTTACCTCCTCCCATGAAACCACCTATTAGCTTTATGTTTCCTACATACTTGAGACTCATTGGTACATATATTGCCATCATGCTTCAATCCATGGGTGGTTTTTCTCTACCTGAGGCATATGATATTTCCATTAGAGATTAAAATGGCCTCATTCAATTAGGAAATTTACATGTAAAAGTGTCTATGCCTATGCTACCTAATGTTTCTAATATTACTCCAAACATTACCCAATTTCCAAGTGAAAATACCAAGCCTAGAACTACCCATAAAAAAGTAGAAGATGATATAGATTAGAGGGAAAGATACCAAGCCTTAGAGGCTCAAAATAGGTAATCCAATATGAAACAAGGTGTTCATCAAAACTTGTATCCCTATCATTATAAATATTTTCAATAATATGGGTGAGGGAGAGGTCAAGGGAAGCTTAATTTTAATAGGCCTACCAATGTATACAATCACACTTCTACCTCCAGCACAAGAGAGATGGTACCAATACATAGTAATCTAATCTAAGGAGAAGAATGGAAACAAGGCCAATTCATGTATGCCAATGAAGGTAGAGAGAAATCTCTAATTTCTCAAGGAGGATTCACTCCTCTACAATTAATAGAAAATGAGTTCCTAATTCGATTAAGTTAAGTTTGGTATCCTCAAGGAGAAAGCTTCAGTAACTCCTTAGTTAAAGACACTTATGTTCTTAATCAAGGAAATTCTATTGAAGATAATATAATATCTAAAATAAAGGCTCTATGGGATGTTAATGGTGTGTCTACAAGCTCAACTAGTCCTCTTACAAGGCAACAAATCATGGTTTTGAGCATGATAGTCCCTAACATTCCTACACCTTATCTAAATCATAATTTTTTAATACATATTCAAAGTGATTCAGTTTCTCAAGTTCTAACAAATTCTATGCCTCTAAGGACTCAATAAAAGGTAAAAAATTATGATCTAAACATTATAGATTCATTTAAGAGTGCAAAATGATCTCTTGAAAAAATATCTATCTACTATCCATGTTAGTCCTCCATCTTCAAGCCATAGTCATGGCCATTTTGATCTTACCAATTCCCCTAATAACATTTTGGAACCATCAACCAAGTCTGAGAAGCCTCCACCTTTCTACCTCACTCTCATTTTGGGTAATAAACTAGTTCATAACTACATATTTAATAGTGGAGCCTCTATATTAGTGATGCCCAATCAAAGGAGTGATTTAGTTATATGGTACACCTTCAAATTTAGTAGGATTATTCAAAGGATTGAAGGTTTTTATCCATGATTGTCCTTATTTCCACATCCTCTAAGACATTGTGATTGTTAACTTGATTTTTCACTTTGCAATCTATCTTTCAAGAGATTTTATCGATAATATAGGAGGCTAACTCTCATCTAATTTATCCTTCTTATCCTTTAGGACAAGATATAGAACAAAGGTTAACATAAGAACTCATCCACTTGCAAGATTTCACATTAAAACCTATGTTGAAGCAAGTTGTAATCTCAATTGGGTCATTAATGAGAAAGAAGAGTGTATTGTAGATGATGGTTATTCCTCTAAACTTGAAGGTATAGGTGACTTGTTTCTAGATGAGTATGGTGTATATTCTTATGAACATGATCCTTAAACATACTTTGAATAAACTAACCTTAGCACCTATATCATCCATGAAGGAACATTCAAGTAAGCTAAGGTAAGTTTTGACCATTATTTCTCACAATATTTTTAAGGTAATCACTTGATCCATGTATATCATGATGATATATTGAAGATCATAATAGATGAGAAAAACCACATAATTCTAATTGTACTTGATGAAGTAGCCCTTAAAAATCAAATTTATGAGGAGGATGATTTATGATAAAGTTTCAATGCCATATGTCAATAATTTTATTAGTTAGGTAATACTACTTCCTCTCATAAGAAGTGTATATCTAATGAGTGTGTTAATGAGACTAGTGAGCAGGTTGTTGAGTGTCTTATCAAACATGAAGGTATAGGCCAAACCACGATTCAAAGGTCTATAAACATAAAAGATCCTAGTGAAGTCAAAGTAAAATTATTTGTACCTTAAGAATAATCAAGATCTCAATCTAAGGTAGAATCACATTTAGAGGTATTAGAACATGGTGAAGAGGTTTTTGGTGATCATTCATATAAAGCACATCATACCCAAGAAGATGGAAAGATTGAGGTAGCTATCATGTCTCCCAATCTATATTTTAAAGAATATCAAGTAGATATTATAGAGATAAAAAAAATTTAAACTCCAATAAATGTATTTATAAGGAAAAAGATAAGAATCATGAAGGCTTAAAGTAGACCACTTTCAAGCATGAGAAGACGTAAGGATGGTAAGACATTTCAGCATCTACCTAGTCAAGTGTTTGATGATGAGCATGTTTCACATGACAAGTTAATTTTATGGAGTGAAAAAGATTCAATAAAAACCATATTTTACCTTGTTTTAAGTATGGTAAGATACCCTTCACCTCAAGAGTGAGGTGTTGTAAATATTAGGTTAGGTGTGTCTTTCTTTCGATTATGTGTGTATGTTCCATTAATACTCTTGAGAACACATGTTTGTTTCATTTGGTGTGTCTTATTTTTTATGTATTTCCTAGTTATTTGGTGTGGTTTCAAAGTAAAATTGAGTGTCAAACCTATGCATAGGTGAATCCATGTCCCAATGGATAGGATTTGGCTACTCATCATTGGTATAGCAAGCATACCACTCCTAGGAAATTACTAAGAATGTTGACTATTTTGACCACAAGTAAAAATAAGTCAACCCCTTATAGTTCAAAACTTGTATATGGGTATATTAGGATGTAATATGGTGTGTCATTTTCCTATTTTATGTCATTTAATGTGATATTAATCTTTGTCATAGTCAAATTTAGTCCTAAGTCATTTCATGTCACCATAGGGTCATATTTGAGACATTGATGAAAGTTGTATGGTTTCCCTTGATAGATAAGTGTTACAAACTATATTTTAATTAATTTAAAGTAATATCATTGTCAATTATGTCAACTAACTGAAATATTATAGCTATTATTTTAAAATTAATAAAATAATTGAAAAAGGAGGATTTTGGTAGTTATATGGCCTATAAAGGAGTGTGGCACATGTGAAAAGATTATTAAATGATTATTCATCTTACATGAGTTCACTTTAATTATTTATCATCTTTTTAAGTTCAAAAATTTCTCAAAATCATTCTTCTCCTTCACCACCCTTCTTGGCATGCAAAAATGGTCAACAAGTTTTCTCATGGTATGGCTAGTAGGAGAGGTTTTAGGTCAAATGATCTTGTGGGGTGTTAGTAAATTTGGTCTATTAAAATTCATGTATGTATGTAAAATATTGGTTTACTATTCTTTATGAACCAATTCTAAGAATTTGATTGTCTCTTTTTACATGTTAATCCCCCCACCCTATAGGTTTTATTCTCATTTGAGTTGGTTTATACAAACCAATATATGAAATTACTTCTAAAAGGTGTGTATTTCCTTATTTCATGGTTTCCATATTTTATTTCATGTTTTTACATGAGTGGATGAGATAAACATCTCAAATTGTAGGTTGAGATCTCCATTACTAAGTTGCAGACATGATCATCAACTACAGAGATTTCCTTCCCTATAGTGGTTTAAAATGAATTTGATATGTTATATTTCAAGATTTATATATCATGTCAATAAACTTTATTTTCAAATATTATTTTAAAAAGTTTTCACACTATAGTTACATTTAAGCAAATAACATAGTCAAACCTTCTTGTAGGTAATCACTTATAGTCAGGTGACTGAGGTGTATGAAAGCTTTACATAATATCCATGGAGATGTAATGAGGATTTTAAAGATGTGTTGAACATACTCTTATGACATGATTAGTCAAGTTAATAATCAAATGACATGTGATGGACTGTGATAACCAATTTAGTCCCTAACACAATCTTGCACCATTAATATACACCTATAGGTGCCCTATAGGAGAGTGGTCATGTTGAAATGAAACATGAGAACTAGTTTTAGGTACTTCAAGGTGAAAAGGATGCATTTGAATACTTTGAGGAGGTATATAACGGGTTAGAGAACCATATACTATACATGTTGCCAATATCTTTATTCACTACCCTACATCCTACAATTACACCTAAAGGTAAGTTTCACATAAGCCTGAAGGTAATCATGGAGGAGTTTGAGCATGTTAGAGACCCTTTTTAAGGTCTATAAAGGTTATCTAATATCATAATAATCATGTTGAATCAGCATATAGGTAGGTAGGCTTGAAGAGTCATGTTCAAGTTGAGAAGGTGAGTTTAGGGATCCATTACCTTAAACACTCTAAAACAAAGCCTTGTCTACTTTTGGTGTTACCATATAGTAATGTGACATGGAGTCTAGATGAATTTTAATGCCTCCATCACAAAGCCATATCATATGGGATATGTCTTCCCCAAATAAAGTGGATATTTGGTTTCAATAAGTGATGTATAAGAAGCTCCCAATTCATACATTCTTATACTATATAAAGTCAGTGTTCTCTCTCTAGTATCTTGAATACTTTGAGGAGGTATATAACTGGTTAGAGAACCATATACTATACATGTTGCCAATATCTTTATTCACTACCCTACATCCTACAATTACACCTAAAGGTAAGTTTCACATAATCCTGAAGATAATCATGGAGGAGTTTGAGCATGTTGGAGACCCTTCTTAAGGTCTATAAAGGTTATCTAATATCATAATAATCATGTTGAATCAACATATAGGTAGGCAGGCTTGAAGAGTCATGTTCAAGTTGAGAAGGTGAGTTTAGGGATCCATTACATTAAAAACTCTAAAACAAAGACTTGTCTACTTTTTGTGTTACCATATAGTAATGTGACATGGAGTCTAGATGAATTTGAATGCCTCCATCACAAAGCCATATCATATGGGATATGCCTTCCCCAAATAAAGTGGATATTTGGTTTCAATAAGTGATGTATAAGAAGCTCCCAATTCATACATTCTTATACTATATAAATTCAGTGTTCTCTCTAGTATCTTGAACTTTAAGTGACATTACAGTCCAAGGTGGCCTAATAAGAGAATATCATCATGCAAAATGATCCTATTAAGGTGAGATTCATGAAACGTTATCCAAAGGACATTAAGAGAGGTGGAAGTATAGCATTTTGACCTATACCACCACCTATAGGTGTACCTTGCCCTCAAAAAAGTCACCTATAGCCTGACTGTAGGTACCTATAAACTCATGAGATGAACCTTAGTGATTATAAGCTTGTAAGCATAAGCATTTACCAATTATATTTGGTTATAGGACTCCAAATATATCATATGAGGTGTAACACAAGGTCCAAAAGTTGAAGTACAATCTTCAAGACCCTTTTTTCTCTCAAAATGTACATCTATAGTTAGACTGTAGCATGATAGTGAGCTAAAACATGGTGGTTTAGAGGATGGCCTAATATAAGCATGAATAATAGATATAAGGGACTATGAAATTAACTAAAGGACTTAAATAATGGTCATAAGGTAGTGTAAAAGGTCTAACCTTGTAATACTCATCTACATACAGGTCTCCTTCTTAAACAAATGACACGGTCACAATTGATTGTCAACTAGGCATGTCCAAATAGAGGGTCTACATTGAGAGATTTGGAAAAGGTCTTAATGATGAGCATGCTTTAAATTAACCTCATAGTGGTAGTGACTATATTATGATATTTCAAATACAAGGAAATAGGGTAAGAGTTAGTTTTCAAGTACACATACAATCCATACTCAAACCTTGTACAGTCAGTAAGTTACACATTCTATCTTGGATTTTTGAGATGTTTAGGGATGTTAAAACTGTGATCCAACCTATAAAATTTATTTAGAGTGTCCCCACTAATTTCTTAATATTTTCATATATTCATATTTATTGAGGCAATAGGGGAAGTGTCCTCTATTCTATCTCAGATAGAGGGCACTCCCAAAAAATGCAACCCTATAGGTTTAGTAAGTGGATGATGAGAAAGTGAGGTGGGAGGTCTTGAAGGAACTATAGAATGATGAGGTGAGTTTTTATAGACATGAACAAACCTAGATAAATCCTTGCAACTTTGGTAAACTATTCAGATGTGTTAATGAGTAACTATGTGTTGTCAAGTCCTAATAGACCTAGACTAGGCCTACTACCTAAAGGAGGTCTAATACCACTTCTAACACTATAGGATATTTTCAATACATTGGATAACCTCTATGGGGAGTTATAAGGTGTGTCAAATCCTTTGGTTTTTAGAGGAGTCCATAGAGAGATCATTTATTGGTTTGAGAACATGATAGGTTATAGAAAACGTAAAGAAGAGCTCGAGAAGGTAACTTTAGAAGCTCATTATAGTATGAATTCCTATAATGGGAGTTTGAGTAGATAGGATATGTTAGAGAGGGCCCTTAACATGGTTTTAATGAAATTTGTCTGAGGATTGAATGTTACAATTTTATGAATAATTATCAAGGTTATGAACTACCTAAAACCCTCTAAAACCCTTGTTAATGACCCGATGGAGAAAACAAAGAAGGAAATACATACATATGAGCTAGTATGACTTGGGAAATTATTGGAACCTATAGAAGACTCACTACAGAACCTCCCTATCAATTTGACTTATACCCTATTTGTATGGATAGATTAAAAAACTAGTTTTCTTAATAGTTTTTTATATTTTTTAGGTAAAAAATGGTTTAAAAGGATTAAGATAAATTTGTGAGATATAATGAGACATAAAATAACTCCTCATATCCATTTATTGCTTCAAAAAATCTCACAAGTACCTTCACTTCAGCCAGTCTAAAATGGCATAGTGAATGAAGAGTGATCACCAAGTAAGAAGGTGATAACTCTAATTGGGAGGCATTTTAAGGTCTACTTGATGAATATAAGATCAGGAAGACTCTTGAAAAGTGTCACATCATCCTTTTATGGATTGTTTTGAGAAACTAAATACCATGTTGGTGCCAAGTATGAAGGATGAGGTAAAGAAGGGTGATTATGACTGCAGATAGTGAGAACACTTATACAAAATAAATTTATGATTAAGAACATATCCAATTCATGTTTTATCATGTTTCTAACCCCCCTTCACATTGTAATGGCCTCATCTATTCCTAGTCTATTTTTTAGTGCTAAAAAGGGACCAAATGATGGAGGCAGCTTTCAAACAAGCAATTAAATAGTCCTATGCTAAAATTGAAGATTTTCATACCTTGGAGGAACATTTTTCCATAGATAAATTTCATGTTCTATTAAATATTATATTATCCTAAAAATTCAACTCCTTCTAATAGCTTGAAAAAATTTCCTGTGACCCTTTAGCTTCATTCTTTTATCTTCTCTCTCACATTCTATTAGTACTAGCCATTTTGGCTCTTATTTCATAATACCACACCATGTATGGTGAAGACCTAATGGTTGATGTTGTAATTTTCCTTTTAATAGTAAAATAAATCTAGTTTTGAGTCCAAAAACATCTTTTCTAAGTGTGAAAAGTGATGAATGGTGAGGTCTAGTGATTATATCCTTACTTCTTATCCTTTCATGTCAAGTGCAAGAATTTCTCATTCTAACAAGTTGTATGGATTGTATCTAGTGTGTTTGAATTGATTTAAGTGTGAAAGTGTCCTTAGAGTTTTCATTATGATCTCTAGTCCACCAAACTTGATTTATCTTATGTATATCACCTCTATATTGAAATACTAATGTTAGAACATCTTAGGACATTGAAACCAGTTTATATGTCTTATTTCTTAGTGAATGAAGTCTGATGATCTTGTGGAAATATTCCTAGTGTATCACCTATTTATTATATCTTTATTTCATTCATATTTCTTACCATTTCCCCATAATAAATTAGTTATCATAGGTGATAAGCACTTCAAGGTAAATTTAGGGAGTTAGCCCTTAAACCTAGAGGTTTACCTCTACTATAGGCAACCCACAGACCTAGAGGTAGTCTAGTGTTACCCAAATCTTAGAGTAGGCATGAACAACCTCCTTTATGTTTAAATATATATTGATAATATTAATTTTGACTTTGGGACTAGTTAGAATAATATGGCACAGTCACTATTATATCTTTACAATACATATCATTCCATCATCCTTTTAATTTATCTACTTTTTGATAGAAGTATATAGGTCTAGCACTCCTTGAGATGATGTTCATTTTTACAAAAAGCACATGTAGGATACACTGGGAAATGATTTTGGTATTTCTTTGGGGAACCACACTTATAACAAGTTCTTGGTGGAAAATGTCCACTTCCATGTCCTCAACCATGACCATGACCATGACCATGATAGCCTCCTCCATTATCCTCTTTATTAGAAATATATGTCTAACATATACCACATGCACATGCCTCATGTATTTCACTAATAATACAATAATCATTGGTATTTTAAGTCTATGCATCACATATCCTACTATATATATACACCTTTGATTGTGTGGCATGTTAAAGAAGAGGTAAATTACTCACATCATGTTATTCCTATAAAATATCACAAGATTTATTCATCACATCTCAAATACTTTTTTGAGGGTAGTTATTTTGATTATGGCCTTTAGATTCATAGTCCACACACAATAAAACACTATGATTTCCATGATCATTATGTGCCATGCAATTTTCTAGTTGAGATGCCATAATAGTTATCTAAGCTTCCATGAAGGGACTAATCCCTATGTTGATAATTATAATGGATTCAAATTGAAGGATAGATTCCAAGGCCTTGTGTAAATTGTTGAAAGCCTTTTATGATAAGGTGTAGTGGAAAGGAAAAAATAAAGCTCCTATGAACCACTATATGTGTTGAGCAGTGTTTATCTCAAAATAAAGATTAGAGATAAGTGTCTTAAAATGTGCATCATACTCATGCATGCTCTCAATTATTTTTTACTTGATTTACTTTATGGAGGTTATGCTCTATTGTTCAAACACTAAGATATCAAATTTATGGAAAAATATTGCCTTTAGTTGGTCACAATTCGCCATAGCCTACTATATATCAAACTTATGATATCACTTGTGTGCATAGTCCAAAAGAGTGGTATCAAACTATTTTACCTTACATTCAAAAGAGGTAATGTTGTGCTCTCACTAGATAATTTCACTTGTGAACATTCTCTATGGTATTATCCATACTACAATAATTAGGTAAGTGGATTGTCATATCATAATGCATAGTGGGAGGTTAAGGATCTTGTAATGGGGTTTATTGTGATGCAATTCCTATCCCTCATAGACCTTATGGGGAAGGTCCACCACTACCTCTTGTGCCTCTTCTAGTTCCTCTGGTAGAACCACCACCAGTAGCACCTCTTGAAATAATAGAATCACCTAATATGTTAGGCACTGAGGTAGGTTGATTAACTATAAAAGGGATAGTACTCTAACCATTGGTTATATTGGTCCACCAATAATTCCAAAATGGGCCATAGAATTATCTTACAATGTAAAATAAATGGCCAATAAATTACTATCTAAATCTTGGTCTAAAAAATTATCTCTAACAAGTTTAGTTTCTAATTCTAAACTATTTGTATCCTAGTTACTTACAAATATGCCATCTAACTCAAGAGTATGAGCATGCATGGTGGGTGGGGAATTGGGCCTATCCAAATTGGGTTCTTTAGTCACCACTACCTAACTTACTTCTCATATGCATATTTTTATTGGCATTAGGTGTGGTCTTGTGGTTGGGGAGTCCTTTATATGCTCTTTTACTTCCCTAAAAACCTTTACAATAATTCCTAAGTCCTCTTATCTCCACCCTGGACTACTTCCACTCATATCCCTTCACCAATATTCATCATATTTACTCTTAAACAATTCTTTATAATTGGCTACCATGTTAAACCAATAAATTTGCATCAAAAGGTGCCCCTCCATTTCAACACCAACTTCAATTCTCATGCAAGATAGAGTTTATTTTTACATAGAAAAACATTCAAGTCCAAAATATACTAAGAGATTCTTAATTTCCAATGAAAATGTCTAAGATAACTACCATTCAGTTCTTAGAGGAAGTGAAATTGGGATTCCTCTAAATATGAATATGTTGAAAATACGTATTCCAATATGTAACTATTCAAAGTTATACACCACTAAAAAATAATTGCATGCATCCAAGGTGCTCCCAATAGTGCTAAATCTAACTAACACTTTAGTGACTAGGTTGTCTTCCATCCATAGTTCCTTGATTAGTCTTGTGCATAGGCTAAAATCCAAGTATGAAGGTGAATAGGCACTTTCAAAAAGAATGTCTCATAAAATGAGTTGTATATATGTTTTTATACCCATGTATGTTTAAGTATTCATGGTTAAATAAATGGTAATTCAAATTTATCTTAAACTCTAGTAACCCATCATTGAATATTCTCCAGAGATAGTCATCAAAGCATCTTCCACCATCATTCAATCAAGTGATACTAGTCTTGAAAATAGAACAAAAATGTTGGGATTCTTTTCCTTTAAATGGGTATGAATTTCCTGAGGCACTTTCCAAATTGAATAAGATTCCAATGTGCTAACGTATTTACATTTCATGTTATAAAAAGTTCTCTCATCCTCACCTAAAGCACATAGTGAAGGACTAGTTCCCACTATTTTTTTCATGTGAGGGTGTGTTTATCCAACTTTATATACAATGGAATTTGAACACATACTTAGTACTAAACTCATTATTTAATCTATATCTAACTCATCTCACTTATTCATTATTTAATGATAAAAAATAAAAAATAACATAAATAATAGTAAATACACCAATCCCATAAATAATTGAATAATGGTATTATGTCAACACGGGCTTATTTCCTCATATTCATAAGTGATCTAAAATGATACACTAATGTAGAGTAAAAATGTAACCAACTCATATAGACTCATCAAAATAATCCAATTGAATAATAATGACACAAATTACATCATGGGGATATTTATACTTAGTTTTCCTAACCAAGTAGTTACAAAGTTAATTATAATCAAGATGAATTGCCAATAATAATCAATACATTTGATTCATATCAGCCATTTACATTAAGTTCTTATGGGCCCATGCCTCCTACCAGATAGTGCTAGATTCATGCTTGACTTAGTGTTATCTTCCATCCCTATGAACCACTCCATAATCATCTCCACTTTTCACGTTCTCCTTAAGTCTTCTGTTAAGTTATGTCCTTTGTTAGGAATTCATATGGTTAGTGCTCAATGTTTTTACCTTATGCTAAATAATTTTTATGTGGTTGGTTATTTTTCTATAAGTAAGTTATTAATAGTTTTATAATAACTTATGAGAATAGTGTTTGGTTTGAGTAGTTCCTAGATTATATGAAAACTAAAACCTATATAATCAGGCTTATGTATAGTGATCAGTATCTTGAATAAATTCTATATCATAAAATTAGAGTGTGGAAGAAATAATATATATTATATGTTTGAAATATTTTTAAAAATTCCATGTTTGAATATATTATCATAAATGGTATTTTCTTAATATTGCATATATTTGTACCAAACTTATCATTTGGTATCAGAGTAGGTGGTTCTGATGGTGTAAAGAATGTGTAGTAGCAGTCCTTACAATATTTCTTTGGTGGATGCAAGTCATGTGAGTGGTAGTTTTATTTAAAGATATTCAAATCCATGTTTGTTATTTCTATTGATCTAATAGATAGACATCATTTTAGTTCCATCTATTTTTATTCAAGCATCCAAGGTAGACCATTATCAATGTGTCATTTTATTCACTACCTAGTCACCTTTTAGTTCTATTCCTCATCCACTATGCTGGTATATTCTACATGACCCATGCAAATTCATTCACTATGTAATAATTTATATATGCATGTAAATTATGATATCACCAATTACGTGATGATACATGCAAAATATATTGAAAAAAGATCCATATCAAAATTCTATCAAGATCATGCATTCATTATACTAAAGACATCACCATTGAGCATTCAATTTCACTGATCAGCATTATTTTATTTCAACACTAGATCTTGTATTGATCAATTTAGGTATATATAACATTACATTAGACATTATATTGTGTCCATTATGGCATAATCAGTGGAAAAATCTATTTGGAAAGCTAAACTGGAAAACTAATTTATCTACAGGCTATTAAAGATTTCATATTTTGTTTAAATATACAATACTCTATTATGCATGATCTTCTCATCTATTATAAATACTCATCATTCAATCTCCAAATGGTTCATTCCAGTCATGTCATCAATTCAACATTAAGTTTTGTATATACCACATGTTAATAGGCTTCTTCCATGTCATGTAAGCATACATGTGTCTCTTTATAATTTTATCTGTGTAGTAAATACTTTCATAACAGTCCACTCCCTCGATTTTGCATAAGCTCATGGCCCTATGATATGATTTAATCTTTAGTTTGATTCATTTTATTATTAACATGTATGTTATGGTTTTGTTGTAATTTTGTATCTTTTTATTTAGCATTAAGACATTTAATAGTAAGTCAATTAGTAAATTCATTTTAGTGGTTATATAAAGTATTTAGTTTAGTTGTTATTTTGAAGTCTTTAAAATATTTGGTTTTTATTTTAATTTTATGTTAAAAAGAGTCAAGTACATATAGTTTTTGTTATAATTTTTTTTTAAATCAAAAGTGTCAAAATGTCAATAATAAAGTTTTGTTATTGAGTCTTGTTATATTAGGGTTTCACTTAGGTGAATTAGGTTAATGTCAAAAATGATTCATTATCAAAATACTGTAAAACTAAAAAAAAAATCCTTAGGGATGTATTATCAGTGGAAACCAACATTTGCAATATGAGAAACCAAGACATCAAAATTTGAAAGAATTTTGAAGTAGGATATAAAGCAAACACCAAACCAGAGACTGCTCGACTGATAAAACATTGATGTTTGACAATAAAGTAATACATATAGAACCTAAAGAAAAAATATTTACCAATTGAGTAAGTAGTATTCAATTTTCGAGGTCTTTAAGTGACGACCAATGATGGGGTCACACAATAGCTTTGGTGACAAGAGTGTTTGCTTTTAGTAGTGTGCAGTGTGTTTCCTTTCAATATTCATGTTGTGTGTTTTATATTTAAATGTTTTAAGATTGTTCCTATTTGTAATTAGTGAGAAAATTCCTAAGTTATCCCTTGAAGTGAAAACATTATGAAGAACATATAGCATAAGAAAAAGTAGCATCATGATATTTTTTTTGGTGGTTGTCTCGTACAACCATCCATTATTTTGGGTTGTTGGTTGTCTTGTGAAACCATCCTTGTTTGGATTATTAGTTATCCTATGAAACCATCCTTGTTTATGTTGTTGGTTCTCTTGAGAAACCATCCAGATCATGAGCATGCACAAGGTGGTAAGCTATAGAAGAAGTGTGACTATGTTTTCTCCCTATGTTCACACTAAGGGGGATTATTAGGAATTCATATGGTTAGTGCTCAATGGTTTTACTTTATGGTAAATAATTATTACATGGTTGTTTATTTTATTTTTAAGTACTTAATAATCTTAGTGCTCAATGGTTTTACCTTATGGTAAATAATTATTACATGGTTGTTTATTTTATTTTTAAGTACTTAATAATCTTATAACAACTGATGAGAATAGTTTTTGGTTTGAGTAATTCCTAAATTATAGGAAAACTAAAGCATATATAATCAGGCTTATGTATGGTGAGTAGTATCCTAAATGAATTATTTATCATAGAATTAGAGTGTGGAATAAATAATATAAATTATGTGTTTGAAAAAAAATTAAAAAGTTTGTGTTTGGCTCTATTATTATAAATGGTATTTGCTTAGTATTGTACAAATCTGTACCAAACTTATCATCCTTCATTATCAGGTTCTCCATCTAACATGCATATTTATTCCATGGTAATTGATCCTTCTGCACCATGGATTCCTACTCCATGATATTTTGCACCATAATATTTCACATCATGTCTCTCCATGCTGATTATTCCCAAAAAGTACCAATCCAAAATTAGGGCCCCAACAACTTCAACCATTGGAGAGGCTTAGGGAGCACATGTACCTACTCATAATTTTTTCACATTAAAAATGTGCCATTTTTAAATTAGTACAATTATTTTTTGAATCTATTTCTACCCATTGAATATATCTATAGCTATGATGATCTACCCCACACAAGTTCTTTGTGCAGTAGGTCAAATAGGACAAACAAATTAAATGTCCCTTTTCTCAAAGGGATCTTAAGAAATTATGGATACCAATGGAATATCATCCATCTAATTTGGTTTTCCCATGCATTAAAAAATGTCACAATTATGTGCATATTATTATTGTATATACTAAAATATTATTTATGTAGTAATCTAGTCTTGTACACTTGGTAAATATATGTCATTATTGTACATTTTAGATATAGATCTATTTATTATCAAAAACCTTGTGTTCACTATCTCTTTTTGTTTAAATTTCTTATCTCTTAGTCTAACCATTGTTATTTTTATGACTAGGCCTTATATAATTTAAAAAAATCTCTAAACATGATTATCATCCTTCACTACTAGTTTTAGACCTATACCTATTTTCTATATTCCTAGACACTTGCATCCTAGATAGACACCTACATCGATGCAAGTGTCCAACTTTCCTACAAAATTTATAGTGCTCATTATATTAATTCACCATTAGTGTTTTTATTAATGGTTTTGCTCCTTATATTAGTTCACCATCCTTGTGTACAATTTAATCTAATATCCCTTAACCCTAGATATCCCCTTATATAAATTTAGGGTTAAACATTTGGTGAACCCAATCTTTGGTCTCAAAACACTAGATTGACTTAGCATTTGATGTTTTCCTTTGATTTTTATTTCTAAATTGTAAATATTTTACAATCAAATTTACATTTCTTTTAAAATGGAATTAATCATGGATGCATATATAATTTACTTTATTTTCCAATATTTCATAGTATATTTTGTTTGTCATACTTATTACATGGTTATATTAACCAAAAACCTAAGAAATGATAAGAATAAAACTTATTTCAAGAACTCTTTTTGCTATGTTATAAAGTCAATATCCATATGCCAATTGAATAATCCCAACCCTTTATTCTACCTAGATATTATTTAAATAATAGTTACCATCTTGCACCCATTATTAACACACATTATATTGGATTAAGTTGTGTCCAACATACCCCACTCTAAAAAAAATTGAATAGGGGCCCATTTCAGCCTGAAAGGAACTAGCCATGGTGGGTAAATAATTTATTGATGTATATCATGTGCTTAAAAATTATAAGATTTTATAGGCATTATTATGCCTGGTTTATAGTTAATAATGGTTTACTTAATGCTAATAATATTAATAATGCCTTGGTTATCTAGGTTTTCATTGTTTCTTATATTCAAGCTAAACTATTAATGGTTTTTAAATTTTTCTAAGTGTGTAGGTTCTCTAAAGTTATGCCCAACATTCCTATGTTTGTCTCTTTTTCTTGAAATATCTATTCAACACACAAATTTCTTGAAACTTTTGTTCATCAAGTATTATGTGCCAATTAGATCTCCTAGAGCTTCATTACCATCTACTGCTTATAGTCATTTTTTAACTTGGAAAAGTTTTACACTTTGATATTCATAGAAATTAGTGACACATGGTAACATCCTAATAACTCATGGATATTCAAACACTTAGAAAGGTTTTTAAGTCTTTTGGGTAAGCAAAACATTGGGATATTTCCAAGTGTCACAATCCCACCCACTCGTCAGTGGACAAGATCAAAGTCTCAAAGTACAAAAATCCTAGGTAGGTAGGAGTAGAAATAACCATCCACATGTCCTAATCTCATAATCCCAAAATCATCAAAGCATTCTAAAAGTTTCCAAGTCTTCTCAACAAGTGGATCACTAGCATGATGACACATGTGATCATCCCACTCACTCAAATTGTATAGAGTAAAAGGAAGAGTATGATACTTTTGGAGAAGTATAACATTGGTATGCTACCAATTATCACCATCCCAAGGGACTAAGGTAGTAATAAGCATTTGGAAAGGCAAAAAAATAAATATGAGGCAATGGGGAGGAAAAATTTTACCACATGTCCATATAACTATGTAAGGATCTCTAGAGATTGAGTGTATATCAATGGCTTTATATTCAAAGTTACCATGTCCCACCTCTATGTAATCCATTGCAAGGTTTGACCTATACATAGATACAAAGTTTGATGATGTGGCTCTCAATTATGACTTCAAGCACTACTCAACTATCTAAGAGGAAGTTGAGGCAATAAAGCCCTATGGCCCTACGTAAAAACTCTTGACCTTTATGTGAAGGTACAAGTAAGACATGGTAGAAATCAAATCAGTGGGCCTACATGATGTAGGGAAAAAACTAGAGGTAATGCCATATATTAACCTAGTTTATGATTTGTTTACAAATGGATAATGTTTTATAAAAAATTTACATGTTTTTCAAAATAGCACACCTATGGCATATGTTAGTAGGTGTGCCTTTTAGAAGTATTGTTGACTCCCCAAACTAGAGGAAACCTATACCAAATCCCTAATTAACCAATTCATGTCAACCAATAATTTTACTAGTAAGTTACAGGAGTGGTTTTATGACCCAACCACCTTCAAGGTCAAGGGACTCATTTCTACCATCCCAATTTCCATTTTAAGGCTAGGAATCAGGATTACCATGGCCCTATTGAATAGATTCGATGGTTTCCCAACTATAACCTATGTCAATAAGTTTTGGATTCCCATGTTAAATACCATTCTCACCTCCACCAAGGTAATCACCATTATGTAAATCATCATTGATAATTTGATTCACTAAGTTAGTAGCACAAATAACTAGTTAGATGGTAATTTTTATATGATGTCTTACCTAGTGGATGTTATAACTAGAATAGTCCACTCAGCTTTCAAAGAACCATGGAACCCTCTGCTAAATATCCTAAGAACATAATTTGTGATGAGTTCAATCTCTTTCACATCCATATATTTGGTAAGAACAATACTAGGTTAATAGAGACCTTCTATTCAATGGTGTACCAAGCAATGCATGGAAAGGATATGCCCATATTATCTAATTATATCAAAGGAATCTTGGAAATATTGGTATTTATTATCTCTACCTAGACTAAAAAATCATTGTAATAGAGGTAACTAAGGCCCTTCCCATTTATCTTCCTTAGTTGGTACCAAATAAGGTGGCAGTCCACCCAATACCTATCATAATTAGCAAAATTAAATACACCAAATGGTAACATTTACACCCAATGGGTAGGACTAGAATGTCCTCTAATTTTAAATGGTCACCCTATAGGCAATGGGATCCAAGTAAAATGGTATGGAACCACCTGGACTAACTCAAAGCTAGGGTGAGAATTGATTATGGCCATGGATCATATCCACATGATGAGGTGTTCCTGGATGCCCTAAATGATACAAAATTTCAAGATAGGATGAACAAGGTAAATATGTCAATGGTGGTGGCTAGGCATATTTAGTAGTATTTAAATACCACCAAAGAGGATGCTCAGATAATTTAGAAAGAGCATTAGGATTCAAATCCCCTCCCAGACCTCTCTCATAGGTTAAAATTCAAGGACAGGAGTAGCCTAGACCATATGGGCATGATTCTATGGGAAGTGAATAAGGAATAACTCAAGGGTCTTGGCATTTCATCTTAATGATCACCATTTTATCAACCACCATAGTGCCCATTACCCCTCACTCAAATACCACTACATCAAATACTATAATCATAGATCATCTTGGTGGACTATTTTCTATGTTAACTTTCCTTCCACTCATAATAGCATAGTAGGTGAGTCTCCCATCCTTCTTACTCCCACTTTCTAGTTTGGATCCATTTCCATCCACAACCCAAACCATTGAATCATCACCTCTATCAAACATTATTTCCACCACTTCATCACCACCCCTTATCCATTTGGATTCATTTTCTACTACTTCCTCTCCATCAACTGGAACTATTACTCCCACTAGACCACCTCTTGTGTACCAGATAAAGTTGAAGGCTCTTTCAGTTTCTCCCCAGGATACTCTAACAAAGGGAGACACTGAGGATAAGTTAGGATAATAAATGGATAAAATAGATGGATTTAAGGAAGAATAACCCCTAAAAATCTTAGATAGTATAAATATGAAAAGGATAAGTTTGTATAAGAAGAGTGGTTTGTAGAAGAATGGGAAGATAATATGGAAACCTCCTTGTTTGAAACCATTAGTGATACCATGGAGAGTGACCCAAAAGATGATTGGTTGTTATAATATTCTTAGTCTTAACACACAATAATTTTAAAGACCAATATAAGCTCAACTAAATTACTTCAAGACTAAGGTGGAGATGATGGAGATGAAGTAGAGTTAAAACCTCTAAATTCAACACAAGCACAGTTAGTGAGTATATATAAAGCTTTAGTCCCTCCTAACATAATAGTGGTATTTACATAAACAAAATATAATATTAATGCTACACAAATGGTGAGTAGACAAGATTCACATTCCTCATCTATTACAATAACTACTTTTATCCCAATTAGTTCTATTGTAATTATTTCTTATGCTTTGAATTATTTTAACCAAATAAATAAGGCTCAAGTAGTTACAGGGCTAGTTTTCCAAATATCAACCCCATCCCCCATAATTCAACAAATGACACCCCCCAACCAAATTTTAAAAGGACCTATTAGGGTTGATCATACATATATAATTGATTATTTTCAAAACTTGCTTAATACCCCTCCTACTTATTCATTGTTTGTTGCCTCCACCCCTAGTCCTCTAGACTCAATAACTATGTGCACTTTGATAATATAGTCACCTCCACCATCTTTGATTCCCCAGTCACTCCTCAACATCCATACACTCAATTAGACCTTCTAATTGGCTAGGTGGCCTAGGCAAAGTTTACCATTATTACATTAGTAAATGGGTTAGATAAATTGAAACTAATAATTGAAATAGTGGCTCCCAAGAAGGTCACTACTTAGATAATATTTATTCCTTATTTCCCTTAACTAGTAACATCTTCTCTTAATCTCACGCTTCCCCTTATTCATTCTCCTTCTTCCACTCCCACAAGCCAAGCAAATCCTTCTTAATAACCAATTGCCTTAAATATTCTTGAATGGATCTAGAAGATGCAATAAGAAGAGGAAAGAAGATAGGACTTGGTCAAATTGGAATATCCCATAGTAAAGTTTCATTTTAACAAGGAAACTAAGAAAATGAGGAAAATAAAGAGAAAAACTATAATGGCTAAAAGATAGTACGTGGATTTATAAGAAAGAAAATGTGTGTTCCAATTAACTAAAAAAAGTAGAACTCTTCACTCTAACTTGAGAAGTCATAAGAAAGACCCCTATACTTTTGTATACTATGTATGGGGAGTAATAAGGGAATGTTTAGGGTCTATGATCAATATGTGGAGGTCCTAAAGTAAATGATCACCATTCAGCCTCCTAGGGTCCTCATAGGTAGTGTGCAAGGAGTATCCAAAAGCTATATGATGTCATCTAATTGATAAGAGATGTCAAGAAGGAATCACATCTCAAATGGGGGACATTTATGGATGACATGAAGAAGATGGAGGCCAAGATTTATTTTATTGTATGAGTAGCCAAGGATAAGGCCTACAGTCTCCTAAATTTAATAAATGCTCTAGATACTACATGGGCCCAAAATTATGTAGATGTTATAATAGATAGATTGATTTAATGGCATTAAGAGCTATGGAATTTAGTGCAACAACTCACTAGTTATGATGGGCAAGCCATCACAAATCTATGGAAAATGATTCTATGGTGTGCTTAACCAAAGTGAAGAATTGGTCCTTAAGACCATATTTTACAACCTCCTTTAGACAACAATAAATATTTTTAGAGTAGAGATCGAGGGCACAATATATAATACCTATGATGACCTGCAACAATTCATAAATTTTATTAGAATCAGGGTCCTTAGTATAGAGACTCTTTATGTGGAGATCAGGGTTGCATTGAAAGCACACATAAAATTAATGGACAAGTTCCCCAAGCTCTTCAAGAGACCCATGTTGAAATTCAAGGTGATTGAAAATAATTTTTAAGTGATCCATGCTATCTACTCATAAATTAAAGCAATTAATTAGGTTTTTTAAGCCATATCACCTCCACCAACCATCTAAAATATCCCAACATCTTTAATGGTCAGGTCCACCATAAAAATAATTTTAATGGGAATAGACACTAAATTATAAGTGTCCACCACTACAACTACCTCATCATAATAAATCCCTTCCAAAATTATTTTAATTAATTGTATCAAAAATTTTGTTGTAATAACTCTTGTCTGTTGGTAGCATCCTTTGCCAAGAATCTCATGTGTAGTTATTTGGGAGATATTTTTTGAAATAGATGTAAACTTTGAGAAGGGCTTGAGTGATGAGGCACCCACATCCCAAGCCTATTTATACATGTATATCCCATATTACAAAAGGGAGGAGAAATTTTGACATTTTAATATGGATAAAAAATACTTTAGGTTGTTTTGCAAGTTTGTGTCTTATGGTTGTCTTTTTCATTTTTATGTTATATTGAGTATGTGTTTTTCATCTAACCAATAGCTTAGTCTTTCTTGATATATGCAATAACAACTTTAAGTAGATTTTAATAAATTAATAATATTTTATCATTTATAAATTACAATAAAAATTTATGCCGATGGATCTCATTTCTTGGTAATAAGATAGTTAAGTTACTCTTTAGAATTTGTGTAAAGACTCCATTTGGTGCAACTTCCTAGACTAAGCCATAACTAGTCAAAGGTGCTATTTGGTATTAGTGATAATATTAAAATTAAGATATGTTATAACATTTTTTATAATAATAAATATTTATTTAATAACCTAGATCTAAATTCATCATGTCCTTTAGACCTTTTCATTATGTTTATCAGTTTTATATGCTAAAGTAGCATTCCACAAGAATTAGTTCTTTGGTGTTTATCTTTGTCTTGGAGCTAGTAAAGAATGATTCATGTTCTTTGTTCACTAACATTATTTTTTTTCTTATCTTACCCTATTTTTTTCATTTTCTTTGAGTCCTATCCACTTTAGAGTAGACCTATCATCAACCTATTCCATTCAAGTAGATCAAGAATCCAGGTCCATATTTGAACTGATTGGATTAGTAGTTGTATTACTCATAGCTATTTGACCACTAATCACTGCAAGACCCAATACCTAAAACTCATTCCTTAGAGTGAATCTGACCTTCACAAAGATCCTAAAATGTTAGAGGTTACCTTGTATATTTTTTCTAATGTGTGTAAAACTCTAAATAATATGAAATATGGTGTTATAAGGAGGGCCTCTTTAACTATCTAGACTTTAATATATCTTAAGTTACACTTGATATATCTTAAATACTAACTAAATCCACCTTTGGTAATAACCTAATGCATCTACCCCTATAGGGCCATATAAAAGTTAGGTCAGATAGAGGTGTTCTAAGGAGGTCCTAGGCTCAGTCATATTCTCCAAACAAATTCCCACTCCCACATCCAATGACCCAAATTTGGTTGATGTGTTCTACCTTTAATATTATAGGAGGTAGCCATGACCTACTTAAAAATCCCTAGAAATACCTTCCCACCTTTTCTCCATTAGGGTCAAAACCATTGAAGCACATGTGAAATCCTATAGAGCTACTTTAAGGATAGTAAATGTAGTCCATGAGGACATAGCCTAACAATTTTTCTCATTTACATTATAAGATTTTACCTACAACTGGTTCCTTAATATTTTTGAGGGTTCCATCACATCCTAGATTGATTATCAAACCACCTTTTTAGGATAGTTTGGCCAAGTCACTAATCCTAGTATTTTCTACCAACTCTTTGTTAGCCTTAAAAGGGAACTTAATAAACCATAAGAGAATTTAATGCAATATCATATAAGATTTATAGTTGGATATAAGTTGTGTATAAGTTATATATTGAATTATCTATAGAGATGTAAAAAAATGCCTTAGATCTTACAACTATAGTGTTTGTATATATGGTATCAAGTGTCTTAGACTTGACCTAGGCATATTCCAAAGGTATATAGGTTGATAAACAAATGAAACCTCATTTAAAAGGCTTAGTAGGGCTAATTTTTTATCAGGCCTATCATGTGTTAAATCTGATCCCAAGTGACAATCAACATATTATACTTGATAATCAAACTTAGGCCTATGTGTCATTACACTTATCTTGTATTGAACTAAAATAGAGTCTAATTTTATTAAATAATCATGTCTAAGTAGCTAATCCTTATAGAATCCAAGATTTAGTCCCAATTAATGCTTCTACTACTAAAGGTACTATTGCTAATTCTAATAAGGATGAGATAGATTACATCTCAAGGATGGTATAAAAGTTATGCAATGAGTTCTTAATTGTGCAAAAATGTATGGGGAATATTGGTGGATAGAACACCAACTAGAGCTTAGGTTAACAGAGATACAACTAGCCTTTTAATAGGAGAGTGAATAATGTTTAATAAATACCCAATAATATGCCAGATATGAACATCATGGAGGATACATTACATAACTAGTGCAGAGTTCATAGCATAACCAATTATGGATCCTTAATCCTAGGCCTATAGTTTGCCTTAATACATGATGTCAAATAGCTAAAATTATTTGGTGATTCAAAGCTTTTGGTCAACCAGGTCAGAAGGATATATCAATGCAAGCTATTATACCTATAAAAATATATACACAGAGCCTGGGACCTAATTGATCCCTTTGAGGCTTTCAACATCTAGGATATTCCAAGAAAAGAGAACCAAATAGAAGATCCAATAAAGTCCTTAGCTACCAACTTAACACCACTCCTGGAGTCTAATATTCATAAATTTTCTTTGGATATGGTGCCTTGCCCTTCGATCCTAGATAATGTAAAAAAATTATAGGTCTTTGAGGATGATCAATAGATCATCCAATTCATAAATAATTATGATCCCTTTAAGACCAAATTATAGATGAAAAAGACTTTAAATGTCTGGGAGAAGAATACCTTAAGGAGGTGTTAGAGGTAAAATCACTCAGATGGGGGGTGAATTAGTGATGAAAGATAATCCAATTTAATTCCCAACTCTTAAACATTCAGCATACATCAAATTGATCAAGCAATATAAACATAAACACATCATATATGTGGGAAACCCTCTTGGGGGATAAAACCCATTAAACCCTAAAATATGGACTATATTCCTATTAAAAAAAAATCCAACATTTATATCATCATCAACTAATCAAGGAAGACTCATCCCTTAATTTAGTGATACACCAATCGCATAAGGAGCTACTACCTCTATCTAGTTGAGAACCCACAATAACTAGACCTTTAGCAAGCATTACCTTAAAAGGAGGAAATAACCCCCTAGGAAACCAATCACCCAATCAACTACCTAAATAGATCACCTTGAACACTTGTTTCTACTCTTCAAATGATAATGATCACCTTTGTCTGCACTCTTCACCTCTAATCTCTTTCAAGCTACCTCTAGGGATAACATGCTCAAACTACCTCTTCTAGGCTCATTAGGTCTAATAACCTATGTCCTCCAACATAAACTTGATTTGATAAACATGTTTGACCTTTTTTCACTTTGATGGTCCTAAGTAACATGTAACTTCTCTTTCAAAGGTTCTCTTCTTTGCTTAAATCCACTCATGCCTAACTAACACAATTAGTCCAATTAGACCTTGTACTTATACCACTCTCTTCCTTTTACCCATCTTGGTTATAAAATATGATTTTTATACTTGTTATACCTTTTAAATAGGTATTTATATATATATTACATGTAGAAACCACACACTCCTTAAATCGACCAATACCTCATCAACCTAGTGAAACCTGCAATAATTAGGCCTTTACATGTGAGACTACTTGGACCACCTTCATATTTTAATAATTATTTAAACACATAAAAAATATATCTAATATCCCCTTGATAAATCTCATATGGGTACATACCACCTAGAACACCAACTCAATACTTGAAATTACCAATTAGGTCTCTTTGTTTTTCAAGTCTTCATACATAAAAAACATAGTCTCAAACTTTTGAAGAAAATACTAAATTATTTCACAAATATAAACTATTATATCACATGGTTTAAACCTTAAAGACATTTTATACACCTCCATGTTCTTTATACACTTCAACATAGTCTCCAAGCACTCAATTCAACTCTCTCAGAATGACTACTCAAACTGGTCACATACAATCAAAATATAGTTATACTATTTTGAGTCTCTATATCTGATAAAGGAAAAAATATGATAAAAAATGCCTTATAATAATAATTATATAATTATATAACATATCCAAACTCATTTCATTCTTAAATTATACTCATAACACCTTCAACTCACTCCTGCAACATGGTCACTTAATCTGCCAGTGCATTCAACAAACATAATCAACTTCTAAGACTTTGTTCATACTAAATATGGATTCATCAAAACTAAAAAATCCATAAAAATTTTCCTCATTCAGTATAAAACACTCTCCAATTTTTATTGCATCTTTAAATATCAAAATACTATCAATAACTCTTTAAATATCCTTGTTGGGTCATTCTTAGAATATGGTCAAACACATAAGCAACTTTGGAGATTAATATTTTTGACTTTAAAAACATTAAAAATTTATAACTCACTTCTATGGATGCACCTTTAATTCCTCTTTAATTTTTATTTTTTCATCACATTCAAATTCATCATAGATCAAAATATATAATAAAAATACTTGGCACTAGTTTTTAATTTATTAAATTCAAATTCCAATAGTCACTATGTAAACATTAAACATCAAACACTTTAACCTCATCTCATTCTCCCTATAAAATTTGAAAAAATATAGATCGTCTATATCCTAGTGATTATACTGGTCTTTACCTTGCAACACTCACCATTTATCTTCAATCTGAACTCTTGTGATTGTGCTACTTGGCAGCTCTATATGGCTTCTATGCACCCTGTACCATTCAGTCAATGTGCTTGTGCCAATTGGTAGTTATGCATGAAATATGAGAATCCTTTAAATTATTGACTTGAAATTCACCATTTATATATAAATATATGATCATACACTCACCTTTTATATTTATATGATACATTTCATGATCACCATAGATCTACTGCTCAAACTCCATGATTATGACACATATCACTAGCATGTACAACCTTGAATATTTGAATTTAAACCATGCCATTATATCTTTATTTTTTTATATTAAGTTCTCTCTATTATATATATTATGTGATTAAATTCTCATCGTAGATCTCCTCTTGCAAATTTGGCTAAGTATAGAAACTTAGTGAACTTTGTCTAAGAGGCCAACTTTACACCTTAATAACATTTGCTATGCTCAACCTCGTGACCTAAAATTTGAACCATATGATCTCTCACATAAGATAATATATAAATATATCAATATAATATTTAAACATTCACATGTGTGAAATATGATGTCGTCAAACTTCTTACTTAGCCTTATTTGTCAAGATGACTACTTGAACTTAGACATTCATATGACTATTTTGATGAATTCTATTCACTTCCATAAGCACTCTAATCACTATAAAATCCCATAATGTCTATAAAACACTTACATACCATAAATATCATTGATTAATTGACTTATAAATTCAAACATTAAAGAATGTAGTAACACTAAAGCACATTGAAGCACACTTTGTCATTGTCAATCTAACACACATGACACCACATCAACAACCTTGGTCACCTTGGAGACATCATTGAAAAACATTTAATAATATCCCAATTTTTCATTTATTTCAACACCAATACAAAGCTTATTCATAGAATCTATCTCTCTCTTCAATCACTTTCTCCCCCTTTGACACAATGATAAAGTGGGTTCAACTCATGATCTTCTAGACCTGAAAAGACTTTAAGGACCAATAATAGGAAAGTACCACCTTTGAGAGATGATACAGACTCCCCATAACATTTTGGATACCTCTTATTACCTTTATCTTCTTCAAACATTCTCCATGAATACATTCTTCTTTGATCATGCATAGCTTTTATGAAGATAAAACATACATGATCATCAAAAACTACATGACCTTGCCTTGAAAACATTAAGAGGGACTCCCCCTAAGTCACTTGAGCTTAAGAACCCTTTTGATCATCTTTAAACTATTTATAACAATGAATAATCAACATAATTTCCTCCATACCTTTTCTCTCAAATTCTAATACATATTCCTCTGATCCTAGGACTTGACCATTTACAAAACTCCCCCTTTGTTTATGCATGAGGATTCAATACATTTTCAAAGCACCTAACTTGGTTTTATCAATTCATCATATTAACTTGTTTGATTTCACATATATATAAGACTTCTTCATATCTCCACCATTACTAGAACATCTCACACATCCTTCCCCTCATATAATGCATAGCTCTTCAAGTCTTTCTTATGCAAAAATAACATCTTGACAACTCATCATCCTTGATTAGACACCTAGAAACTTTCATTCCCTACTTACATACCTTACATACTCAACTTCATTCTTCACCATATTAACCAAAAATACCATCCATCAAAGATTGACCAAAACTTTGACTTTAGGATCACTGTCTCTAAATATATCTTTTGAATCATTCCATCACAAAACTTTGGAGTAGTTACATAAAACTCATTGATCCCCCTTAGCTAAGCACATTTTCAAAATATATTATTGTCTTTCAAAATAAACCAAAATTAATCTAACATCTACCATGCTTCCTCTTTTTTTAAAGTGTCTCCTTGAGGTTTAAAGAGGCTCAGCCCTTTGACATAGTGAGACTAAAAGTCCCAAAACTAATGAGACTCCCATATCTCCATACTCTCATTTGAATTGCAGTCCCACCTCATCACTAGATTAACTTTGAATGGATCCTTGAATTAATTATTTGCTTCATACTTTTTAACTAATGTAGACAATAGAAAATCTTGACTTTCCTTCATGTCTATCATGGAAAATAAACCATCTTTTGTCTCATTCTAATCTCTCCTAACAGGATTAGGCTTTCACAATCATTTGTGACCTCTTCCTTGAAAACTAGGAACTCCATATACCATATTTTTATTTGAGAACTCATGCAACTTATTCTTGAAATACATATCAATGTTACCAACTCTATTACAGATGAAATAAATAAGATCATTCATACATTTTGCTTGATGATGATTATGATCTTATTTTGACTAATTTATTCTCCTCTTGCATTCTCTATAAATGTATACCAAAGTGATTGCATGCATAACAATGACTTTGGGATGAATATCTCATTGCAGATCTATCTAACTTGTCTTATTTCTTGCACTCTAGGAGCTTGATTGAACTTATCTTGACTTGATGGTCTTTGCTTGTAGAACCTAGCAATGTGACCAAATTTTTGACAATTATAGCAAACAATGTCTTCCATACCTTTTGTTTGAATATGGAAGTGATCTCCCTTTAAATAATTACTTATTACATATTCCTTTTCCCTATGACCAACAAGATGACAAATAAAATAATGGAACATAAAATATTTGGCATACATTGAAGCATTTGGTTGTCTAATTGGCTTCTTTATTTTGTCTTTGACCTAATTTGACTTGTTGTCTTTCATGCTACCATCCTCTTTACTTTTTTATATTTTATTTTGTTCTTATTTAATCTTGCCTATCTTTATTATGAATTTTTCATGCTCATCCTTCAAGGAAACAAGATTAACATTTAATTAAATAGATTCATCTTCTTTAGTCCTCATGCTTGAACTTACAGCCTCTAATTAAATTTTGAGATCTTTAATGGTATTTTTATCCTCCTTAGCCATTTTTTCCATGTCATATTTAAATATACATGCTTTATCTTCAATAATATTTATATAATAAATATTGGACTTCAACTCATCATGCTTACCTTTCTTTGAACTCAACTTGGCATTGTCTCTTCTAACTGAGTCTTGAGGTGTTTGCATTCTTTTGATTTTGAACTCAGATTTGTATTTGTTACCATTAATTAATCCTTAATAATTTTTATCTTCTCTTTATCATCTTTTTATATCGATCTTGATTTGAATTATTCTATTTCCTTATTGAGCTTTAACTTTTCTTGATTATTCTTTTCCTCTCTCTCAGAATTGCCTAACAAACTTCCCTTAATAGAATTGACTTTTTCTTTAAGACCTTTGATCATATTCCTCATTTTATAATTCCTCTTCTTTTTCTCCTTCATTTCACCAAGTACACCCATGATCTCAAATTCTATATCAACTTCTTCTTCTTTGGTTTTATATAACACTTCTTCTTCTTCACTGTCATGGAAAACTAAGTTATCAAACATGATGGTATTTTCACGTATATTGTACCTTGGATCAACTTAAAGTGGTTAAAATTGCATAGAAGGTCCTACTTCGATAAAAATTATTAGAGTTAAAATCACTAATATTGGGCAAATCAATGATGCAAAATAATCAAATAAAATTTCCAACTCTTAAACATTAATAATACATCAACTTGATCAAGCAACATAAACATGAAATCACATACATCCAAAGCATACATCACATGAACACATCAAATATGTGGGAAACCCTATTGGGTAATAAAAAACATTAAACCTTAAAATATGGACTATAATCCTATAAAATAATATCCAACATTTATACCAGCACCAATTGATCAAGGAACACCCATCCCTTAGTTTAGTGAGACACCAATCCTACAAGTAGTTATTGTCCCTATCTAGCTGAGCACCCATAACAAATAGAAATTTAACAAGATTTACCTTAAAAGGAGGAAATAAACCCATAATAAAACAATCACCTAATTATGTACCTAAATATATCACCTTGAACACTTGTTTCTAATCTTCAATTGATGATGATCACCTTTGTCTACACTCTTCACCTCCAATCTCTCTCAAGCTGTCTTTAGGGATAACTTTCTCAAACTACCTCTTCTAGGCTCATTAGGTCAAATTACCTATGTGTCTTCCTACATAAAATTTATCATATAAACATGTTTGACCTTTTTTCACTCTAATTATCCTAACTAACATGTACCTTCTCTATCAAAAATTCTCTTCTTTGCTTGAATCCACACATGCACAATTAGTCCAAGTAGACCTTGTACTTATACCACTCTCTTTTTTTAAACCATATTGGTTGTAAAATATTATTTTAATAATTTTTATAAATTTTAAATAGGTATTAATAAACATTACATGTAATATCCACACACTCCTTAGGTCAGCCAATACCTCATTAGCCCCAAACCACTAGTAGGTCTTGGTGAGACCTAATAAAATTAGGCCTTTACATGTGAGACTAATTGGACCACGTTCATATTGTACCAATGTTTTTTACACATAAAAAAATATATAATATCCCCTTTATCACTCTTTTATGGGTCCATGCCACCTAGAACACTAACTCAATACTTGAACTTACCAATTAGGTATCCTTGCTCTTTAGGTCTTCATACATAGAAAATATAGTCTCAAACTTTTGAAGAAAAAACTCAAGTATTTCACAAATATATATTATTATATATAATTTTTGAAACATTAATGACCTATTATACACCTCCATTTTCTTTAGACGCTTCAACATAGGCTCTAATCACTCAAATCAACCCTCTCAGATTGACCACTCAGACTAATCACATATAGTCAAAATATAGTAATATAATTTTGACTCTCCATATCTGATCAAGGATAAAATATGAAAAATATTTCCTTATAATTATTATTATATACTTATATAGCATCACCATACTCATTTTATTCTTCAATTTTTCTTATAACACCTTCACTCACTCCTGCAATATGGTCACTCATTTTGCTAATGCATTCAACAAACACAAACAAATTATAAGCATTTGTTCAAACTAAATATTGACTAATAAAACCTTAAAAATACATAAATATGGTATTCATGGAGTTTAAAACACTCTATAATAATTATTTCATCTTGAAATATCAAAATACTATCAAGAACTCTATAGATATCCTTCTTGGGTCACTTGTAGAACATGGTCAAACACACAGTCAACTTTGGATCTCAATATTTTTGGTTGTATACATATTAATATTTATAACTAACTTATATAGATGCACATTTAAGTACTCTTCAAATTTTATTTTTACATTTCCTTCAAATTCATCCTAGATCAAAAATATAAACAAAACATCGAGCACTTGTTTTTCCTTTGTTAAATTCAAATGCCAAGGGTCACTGTGTAAACGTTAAACATAAGCCAATTTGACCTCATATCATGATCAATATAAAATTTTAACAAATACACACTATTAATATACTCAATATAAACCTATTATTTACCTTTTAATTCTCATTATTGATCTTCAATCTGAGCTCCCATGATTATGCCACTTGGCAGCTCTGTGTGCCTTCTACGAACCCCGTACCATTCAGTCAATGTGCTTATGCCACTTCATATTTATACATGAAATATAAGAATTATTTTAATTATTAATTTAATTCATTCCACTTATATATAAATTCACTATCATATGTTCACCATTGATCTTTATCTGATAGGTTTCACACTCATTATAGATTTGTTGCTCAAACTCCATGATTGTGACACATGTTATTAGCACATGAAATATTGACTATTTAACTTTGAAACACACCATTTTATCATTATATGATAATATTAAATTATCATTTTTATATATTTATCCTATTAAATGCTCATCATATATCTCCTCTTGTAAACTTGGTTAAGTATAGAAACTTAGTGAACTCTGTTTGAGAGGCCAACTTTGCACCTTAATAACTTTTGCTATGCTCAACCTCATGACCTAAAATTTGAACCATATGATATCTTCACATATGTTAATATATCAATATATCAATATTATCTTGAAAATTTTACATGTGTAAATATGATGTCATCAAACTACTTACTTAGCCTTATCTATCAAGATGACTACTTGAGCTTAGAATTCATATGACTATTCTGATGAATTCCATTCACTTCCATAAGTACTCTAAGAACTCATAAAAACCCATAGGTTATCTAAAACATGTCCATACCATTAATTTTATCCATAAATTTCCTTATAAATTCAAATACTAAATAACTATGTAGGAACATTGAAGCACACTTTGACATTGTCAATCTAACACACAAGACACCACATCAACAACCTTGGTCACCTTGGAGACATCATTGAAAAACCTCTAATAATATTATGATATCATATAGATCTAGGAAAATATAATCCCCATGGGGATAGTATCTTTAAAATAGATCTTTGATATAGATCCTCAAGCTAATAGGTAAAGGCAGCCAAAGATAGATCAGTCTAACTTTAATAAAGAGAATTTGGGAACTAAAGAATGCCCTCAATATTTTAACATTGGTCTAGATTATACTCATGATGAAAATTAGAATCTGAAGGAAATATTTATGAAGTATAAAGATGTGATTAGTTGGACCTATGAATATTTAAGGACTTTTGATCCCAGGGTGATCACCCATACTATTCCCTTAAGTATGGGTAATATACCCTTCATACAATGTCAGAGGCCTATGAATCCCATCTTGGATCCTCTCATTCAGACTAAAGTCTAGAATCTATTATATGCCAAAATCATATTTCCAATCTGACACTCAACCTAGGTGGCAAATTTGGTACCCTTTAGGAAGAAGAATGGCAAAATAAGGCTATGTGTCAACTTCAAGAATGTGAACTACTCTTTAGAGAATTTTAACTACCCTCTACCTTGCATATATGATATAATCTAGGATATCATTGGGTTTGAAATAATGTCATTCTTGGATGCTTTTTATAGATACAACTAGGTGCTAGTAGAAGCACAAGACCATATGAATATCGCTTTTACCATCAAGTGGGGCACATACGCTTATAAGAGGATGCCTTTCAACCTCATCAATATTGGGTCAACATTATAACAAGCCATGGATCATGCAATCTATGGAATTATTGTTAAGTGCATCATTATCTATATGGATGATCTCACTATGTTTTCTAAGAATAGGGTAGATCATGCAAACCAATTGAAAAAAGTGTTTGATAGATGCAGAAGATATGCATTATCCCTCAACCTAAATAAAATCATCTTTGGGGTGATATAGGGCAAGTTGTTGGGCCACATCATTACATAGGAAGGAATTTCTATCAAACCAAAAGGGGTCCAAGTCATTTCAAAGCTAACACCTCCCATTAGTAGAAAATAATTGAAATCATTTTTTGGTAAGATCAACTTTGTATGCAAATTTATTTCTAGGTTTGTTGATATTGTTAAATCATTGAATGGTATGCTAAATAAGGATGTAAAAATAGAATGGATAGCATAGGATAAGTGTTCCTTCCAAGACATCAAGATGACCATTGATCAGGCCCTAATATTAATTAGTCTTGACTTCACCAAGGACTTATACATGTATTCCTTCACTACAAAACATACCATTACTATAATACTCACTCAAAAGGTAGATGAAAATGAATAGACAATCACCTTTATGAGTACTAATATAAAAGAGGCAAAGCTTAAATATTAAATTATAGATAATCAAATTTATGAATTGATCAAAGTTATAAATAAGTTCAATCATTATATTTTGAGAAATAAGACTTATGTCATGGTCCTAAACCGTACAGTCAAGCTCACTCTTAGACAAAATGAGTTGGGTGAAAGAAGAGGAAAAAGGATGGTCAAATATAATAATTTGATTTAAAAATTAGACTGACCAAAATAGTGAGAGGCCAAGGTATAATCTAGTGAATCATTAAGGTAGACCCATGTATTCAAGTTGAGTAAGTCAATAAAGTCCAAATGGATAGAGGAGAGTGGTATGATTGGATCACTCACTATTTACTCATAGGAGCATGCCCCCTTGAATTAAATAAAGAACAAATAAAAACTTCAAGGCTCAAACCCACCCATTACATGAAAAAATCAAGAGTCTTATACCACAAAAACTATGAGGGAATATACCTAAGATCTGTATACATAATATTTTCAGCTTTTATCAAATACTAACAATTTAAATCTTATAATAACTCATCGAGACTCAATCTCTATGAGTGCACACCCTAAGGGGTACACCAAGAAAGGGGTAGGAAGACCTTTGGTGATTTTTAGGATTTTTTCCCCATATTTACATATTATTACCAATCCAACCAGCTCTTAAAAGTATTCCCTAACCTATTTATCCTCCCTTTCACACTCCTCTAGTCTTTTTACTCTTTTCATCCCTATTTTCCTCACCTTGATCCCCTTTCACTAGTAGATTGTACTAGGTCAATTGGGTCAAACCTATATATTTTTCAACCTTTGATTACTATAGAGGGTCAACTGGGTTGACCCTATACTATTTTTGTGTATTTTCACTTTAGATATTTGTTATCTCTTCGGCTGACCTACCTCAGGACCTAGTGGCTTATCTCTCAAAAACATATAGGGTCAACTAGGTCAACCTTGTACAGTTGACATATTCAAAATGATTTAGGGTGAGATATACCTATAAATACAATATCATTTCATCATTATTTAAATATATAATCAATATTTAATATTCTCTCATGTTTCTTTACAATATGCTCTTCCACCATTCTATTTGAGGAGTCTTAGCTTAGGGTTTCTTCTTAGAGAATCTAGTCTTATGGATAAGTATTAGATGCTTTATCATTTCTTAGTTATCCTTATAAACCATAAAAACCTATTGTAAATCCCCTTTTACCAAGGGAGATATTGATTCTTTATGGGTTCACATTTAGGTAAGTATATTCTAACTTCATTCTCCTTTCTTTAGTAGATAGAAGTAGCATAAGTATTGGATTGAATAATATTACTCTTCATATTCCATGTATTAGGGTATTAATCATAATTATCTTAATTTATATTTAATTATACATTTTTTTATTGTTTTACTAACCCCTTTTATTATGCCACAAGCTTTGGTGTGCACTAGATTAGATTTACTTTCTTGTTTATTAGAATAGAGTGAACATTAAACCTACGACTCTTTTAGGGTTGTTACATGATTATGTTAGATTTTAGGCTTTGAAACCCTTCTTATCAAGGTGTATTTTGACAAGTTATCCCATAATCAAGTCTAAAATATCCCCATAATGGTCATGCTCTCACTTAATAAATGTATACCCAATCAAAAGTGTAGGTATGCTCTATCTTCTCTGAGCCAAGATTGATTTGTACACATGATATATTTCTAATTATATACATTCTAGTGAACCTAACATGAACTAACCCTTTCAAAATTTAATCATTCATTCATCATTATTTTTATCATTTATTTACCATACTAGATCAACTCTATCGACCTAGTATCTAACTTTTATGTGCAAGTTTTCAAGTATAGGCTGTTGGATCGATCATATCGACCCAATACAATTTTTTAGGTTTCCATACATCTAATCTAGACTAATATGTCAACCCAATTGACCATATACTTTTTATACATTAGGTTTAATATACTAGGTTGACTCAATTGACCCTATACATTTTAGGCACTCAACAGTAAGTTCTTATAAATCTTAATTGACCCAATCTACCTAGTTAGTAGAATTTGAAAGCATAAATCAAGGTTCTTGAATATCAATCTTCATTCTCTACATCTTTGATCCACCAAGGTTCCTTTCTATCTCTCTATCTCTTTCTTTATAGTCTTCCCTTTTACAATTTTTAATCTTCAAAACTACCCTTACACAGTCAACTAAATTGACCCTGTCAACCCAGTTTTGTGTTCTATATGTTGTTTGGATAACTAGTTCGACTCTACCAACCCTATTCATTTTCAGACCTTGATTTTATAGTATAGTTTTGACCCTATCAACCTTTTTC
Source organism: Torreya grandis (assembly GCA_037957365.1). Taxonomy (NCBI): domain Eukaryota; kingdom Viridiplantae; phylum Streptophyta; class Pinopsida; order Cupressales; family Taxaceae; genus Torreya; species Torreya grandis. The sequence goes on from JARHVA010000078.1 coordinate 8,595,337, forward strand.
TATATTTTTTACATACATTGTTGACCATATCAACATTATACCTTGTTTCAAAGTTGGAATTAACCTTATATGCTAGTAATTAGTTCACACTGTCTTTTCTTATTGATTATATGCTTAGAATATATAGCATAGATTAATTATGTGGTTTTCAATTATTTTTTTAGTTTCACTATTTTCTATTTTATGAACACATGACCAAATCACAAAATCTAAACAAGCATTTTAACATTTGTCTACCCAAGGCCAACCTAATTGGATTTCATCACCAAGGGGGAAGTTGACTTGATACTCTGGTCAAGTATAAAGTTTGGTTAATGGTATATTCTATCTAAAAACCTGACATCATTATTGTTTTAGTGTGTGAAGTGAGGGGGTGGGCCCTAATACCAATCCTATGTCATTTCCTCTACAGTATCTTTCATCCCAAACTACCTGAAACCATCCTTAGATTGCCATTTTAGTTCCTTGATTATATCCAGATTCTAATCTAATAAACATTCAGGTTGACCAATTAGTTGGCTATTTAGTTTTCAAGTTGATTACTTGTTATTTGTTCAATTGTATTTTATATTGTAAATACTTGCATTAAATAGAATTGGTGCGAGGTTTTGTGTTGTGTGCTTTAATTAGATTGGCCAATGTTAATCTAATTGATTGTTTATTCCCTTTCATCTATTTATTTTCAAATTACTTGTAAAAGTTATCTTATTTAAATTCACAACCTATTATAAGCATCTTAAATTTCCCTATCTGTTATATTGGGTTGACTCAATCAACCCTATATCTTTTTTTAGCCTCTGTTCACTGTATTGGATTGACCCAGTCAACCTTTTACTTTTTTTAAACCTTTAGTTTTCCTTTTCCAATCTCTACTCACTATAATAGATTGACCCAGTCAAACTTGTACTATTTACAAGACCTATTTTATGTGCTAGGTTAACCCAGTTGACCCTGTACTACTTTCTACCTTCCCTATTTATCAATCTAGTTCTCTATCTTTCCTTATTTTCATTTTGTTCATCTCTCTTCATTCATAATGAATTTTTCTATCAAAATCTTCTTGGATAGCTTGAATCCATTTAGATACTATATGGGATGTTCATTTCTCCCTCTCTTTTCCTCCCAAGAGCATCATTACTATTGGGGCACCTCTTCTTCTCCTTCATCCATGAACTCTAATAGGGTTCAAATAACACATCAAGATGTTTTAAGGATCTAATCCTTTTTATACTTACCAATAAACATCTCATCTTCAAAATCTTCAAACTAGTGTGGGAGCAATTGATAAAAGTTTACTTAAAATTCCCACTAGTAATCGTTCTTCTAGAAATTCTCCCCCTAACACCAACTTAGGGAGTGCTCCTACCAACACCAACTCACCTCCTGATGCAACTCAAATTTTATCCCAATTTATCCAACAAATGAACATAATGCAAAATTATAACACCAACCAAATTATGAAACTTTAATAACATATTTCAATGTGGCTAATTAACCTATAACTATGCATCATCAAGCTAATCCTAATTTCATTCCTCCACCTCTTTGGGATGCCTTAGGTAATCTTATTCCTCAACCCTTAATGAATAAAAATATGCTTCAAACTATTTAAAATGAACCTTTGGCCCCCTTCAATATATCCACTAATATTGGTAATATATCTCCAAGTATCAATTATGATGGGACTAAAGACCCTGCCTCATTTCTCAAACCCTTTAGCAACCTTTACAAAGAATGGATCCAAACTAATACCTTAAACATAACTAAAATCTTAGTCAAAACCTCCACTACTGATGTATTATATTGGTATAATCAACTTCCCCAAAATTTTATTTGGAAAACTTGAAGATTTGGTTAATCCTTTGGTTAAAGAGTTTTAACACAATGATCTTCCTAAAAATTATCTTGACCACTTCATCAATGCTAAACAATCTCCCACTAAATTAGCTCATGAATTTATCAAAAGATAAAAATCATTGGCCCATAAAGCTAACCATAACATGACTGATGATAATTTATTCAAACTCTTTATCATTAATTTAACTCCCACTCTTCAATATAAGGTTCAAACATTTACTCCCCAAACACTTAATGAAGCTCTTGATCAAGATAAATGTCAAAACTTTCTTATGAAGCAATTCAAACCTAATCCTAAAATTATTAAAGGATCTTTCCAAACATCTAATTCTATCACTAGTAATACTTCATAAACAAAACTAGGAGTTTTTAAAATTGATGTTCCTTCACCTTCTCATAAACTTCTTTCAGTTTAACAAATGAAACAATTTGTACCACACTAAAAACCTTTCATATATCCCAATGCTCCTCCTAAGTGGTATAACCCAAATCTATTTTATTGGTTCCATGTCAACATTTTGCATTCTCATTAATATTGTATAGGGCTTACTAAATTTGATATCTCTTATATGCTTGAAGACTCATTCAATCATGAATCTATAATCAATATTTGTCATCAAGAATACATTGTTGCTTTTCAAAAATGAAAAAATTCTAAATATTTTACTTAAAATAACCAAAAATATTATTCCAGTAACCAATCAAATTCAAAATATGTTTGTGTCATTGATGTCAATTATGACCAATATGTCAGCAATTTTCAATGTGTCAATACAACTAAGGTCAATTACCATCATAAACTAGCTCATAAAGATCCTGTTACTAAGCCTAAGAAGCCATATTTGAAGAAATAACTTCTTAAAGATACTAACACTACTAATGTTTCTTTGGAAGCTTGAGAGGAACCATATCCTCCTTCTAATCCTCCCAATACATATCTTCCTCCAAAATCTACTTTACCTCCTAAACCTTGTGTTGGTTCTTATAAATCTCATTAAAACTTGTTTGAAGAACTCAACTCTATGACTTGTAACATTCCACTTATGGATTTGGTTCGCACTTCACCCTATCATCATAAATTCCTTATGCAACAACTTCAAAAAATTGAAGATCCATAATCCTTAAATTAATAACCACCTTCTATTGCATCTCAAACTACCAATATCAATACCATTAAAACTATGTGTCCTTCCAATCCCTCTATTGAATTACTTGAAAAGTACATGATAAATGATGAAATTATTTTTTGTGTTCATGATCCACCACTCTTTATCAAAGTACCAATTAATATCAATCTTATCTAAAAAAATTTAGTTGATGAAGGTTTTGGTATTAATGTAACATCTTTATGGCTCATCTAATAACTTGGTTGTAATAAGGATCATCTCAAGTAAACCCATCTTACTTGTGGTTTCGATAAGACTAATCAAAAACCACTTGGTTGTATTTGGTTTTCATTAACCATTAGACCTAAGACTATTCAAACCAATCTTATGGTCCTTGATCTTCCTTTATCTTATAACATACTCCTTGGTCATCCATGGACTCATCAAATGAGGACCATTTATTCTTTTGATAGTCAATGTATTAAATTCTTACATAATGGAAAATGGTATAAGCATGAAGCTGATCCCAACCCATGGAGCATCCAACTTCCTAATCCTAAATCATAATACCGTATTCCTACCATTGTTAAGATTAATAGTGCTCTTTTACCTGAGTTCCTCAACATGAATCCTAATTTACAAGTTAATCTTATGGATTATGATGATGATGAGACCAATGATTTGTAACATACTTACAATACTACCAAGTTACCTCCCTACATGTCATAATGGCTTCCTCCATTTTTATTACCAAGGGATCATACTATTCCTTTTATTGATGAGATTACCAATTTTCCCCTCTATGCTATGCTTAGGAGCCTTTTTTACCTCAAGATGTCTTTACTTGTAATGATTTTGGAGTGGCTAAATTATTTCAAGATCATCATGTCTCCTCATACATTCAGTAATATTAGGGTTTCACCATCTAAAACTCCCCCTAATTCTCAAATTTGTATAATTTCTCCAACATATGATGATAACTATATAATGGCCCAAGCTCAATCTAGAGACTTGGATGTCTAACATTATCAAAAAAACCTTATCCCAAATTCATGATTTTAATCAAGATGTTTATACCAATTTTGTGGATCATACCTTAGATCTTGAGTGTCATGTGCCTCCTTGCAATTCTCCTCTTATCAATATTCCTTAGGTGGTAGAACAAATTTTACCTTTTAAACCTTCGTAAATTTATATATCTCCTTTACCATTTATCAGTTCAATCATTACATCTAATCCTTCTCCCATGATTGAACCCATTGATATTCCAACCCCTTCTACTCTATTTACTTCTTCTACTCCTAAAATTACATTATATTCCAAGGCAACCAATGTTCAGTAGATACATTTTGAGTATGATCACCATGAAAATAAAATTATAAATCTTGAAGTAGATGTTGAGTATTATGGTCCTCTTCCTACCTTGCCTATTGACAAAGTTATCCTTGAGTTACTTTATGCTCAAGAACCTCAACTTCCTCAACACCATCATAAACTTGGAAATTTCAAAACTAAAACTCTTTGCTTCAACAACTTCATTGCTAGCATTAACCTTAAAATAAATCCAATTTCTACCTTACCCAATGTACCATACCACTTTCAAGATGGAATTCCATGATTATTGAAGAAACCACTCACATAGGATATGGTACTCCATCTTATCCTTGACTAATTATAGTTTCTCAATACCTTTCACCTATTGAACATGATAATTTTAGTTTATTTTTTGATAAATATCATGAATATTTTGATTGGTCCTATGAGGGCATGCCTAGAATTGACCCTAACATTATGGTATATAACATCATTACTTATCCTAATACCAATATTGTGCATCAAAAAAAATAAAATTTCCACCTGAAGTTTCCACTTTATGCCATAAGGAAATCATCATATTACTTGATGTTAAATTTATCAAACTAGTGAATTATTTTGAATGGGTTTCCAACATTATTAACATTCAAAACAAGGTCACTATGGTCATTCACATTTGTATTGATTTACAAAATCTTAATCTTGATTAAGGATAATTTCCATTTACCTTCTATAGATGCCATTATTAAATCCATGGCTGGTTATGAAATGTTATCTCTTATGGATGATTTTTTGGGATACAATCAGATCCATATTGCCCTTGAGGACCAACATAAGACTACTTTCACCATGGAATGGGGCACCTATTATTATGTAAAAATTCCCTTAGGCCTCAAAAATGTTAGAGCCACTTATCAACGAATGATGACACACATCTTTCATGATCTCATTCACAAAAAATTTAAAACCTATGTGGATGATCTCATTGCTAAATCCAAACATCGTAAGAATCATCTTTATGATCTTGTTATCATCTTTAGCCATCTTCTTAAATATAAAGTTAGGATTAATCCTTATAAATATGTCTTTGGATTCACATATGGAAAAAATTTAGGATTCTTACTCTCTCTCAATGGCATTGATGTTGACCCTACCAAAATTAGTGACATCATCAACACGTTCATTCCTCATTCTATTCTCGATATTAGTACTTATTTAGGCAAACTTAGGGAAATTAGATGATTTATCCTTGAAATGGCATATAAAATTCACTCCATAAATTCCCTTCTCAATAAAGGTAATGCTTTATAATGCATGGATCCATGTCAAAAATATTTAGATAACATGAAAGAGCCATTGCTTCATCCACCAACACTTCATCTTCCTTCTAATGATAAAACTTTGATTCTATATACTTCTTCCAGACCTTTTTTTTTGGGGAAATGATTCACCAACAAGATGATATGGGAAGAGATTATGTTATCTACTACAGTATTCGAGGCCTCAACAATTATGAAACACATTATACCAAAATTGAGTGTGATGTTGTTGACCAATTTTGACTTTTAGGTCAAAATAAGGTACCCATAGTAAAAAAATTCATTTTTATGCATATAAGTGGGTATAATATATTTCCATAAGGTGTTTCATAGGTCAATTAAAGTCAATTGATGTTATAATAACTTTGGTCATTAGTTTCATTAGTCCATTTATCATTTTGAGTCATTTTAGGGGGTAAAAATAGTGCATTTAATGTTTTGTACGAGTTTCTTGGGAAAGTGGAAGTTTAAATGGGTGATTTCATTCCCCATATGTCCAAAAAGTTCTTAATTAACTATCACTAACTGAAAATTGTTAGGTTTCTCAGAGAAAGGTAGTTTTCTTGAAGAAAAGTGATTTTGGGACTTGTACAACCTCCTTGGGAAGCGTACCACTTGGAAAACATGTAGATGTGACTCTTCACATTATCCATGCTCAAATACACATTTTTTTAATCTAAAACTTACATTTCTTGCTCAAAAACTTTCATCTCCTTTCTTTCTCTTCTTGGCATACAAAAATCACTTCCAAGTTTTTGATTGGTATGCCCAGTAGGAAAGGTTTCAGGTCAAATGATTTTGGGAGGGTTTTTAAAATAATAGACCTTAAAATTCATATAAATATGTTTTTTAATAGTGGATTATTCTTTATTAATCATCTATTTGAAGCTTAGCTTCCAAAATTGCCTGCTCATTTATGCACCCTTCAAGTTTTGCCTTGGTTTAAGCAATTCCATATGAGTCAGATGCTAGGATTGATTTAAATGGATATTGGCATCCTTATATAACATTTCCAATTCTTGGTTTAAATTTTTAAGTTATTTTGAAAATCTAATACCCTCAAGTTTGCAAACCAGTCCATTTTAGGTTGATTGGTAGTTTTTCTACGTTTTCAGGAATTCCATATTTTTCATGGTTTCATATGGTTATGACAGGTTCACTATCTTTATTTAAAATTGATATTAACCTAGTTTTAACTTTCCAATCTTAATTTCAAATAAAATTCTCTAGGATTTGTAGTCATGTGTAACCTACCTTTCAATCTATCATGAATGTACTTGCATACAGATTGCTTGAAAGAAATTTTCACATGGAATGGAATGTGCTAGTTATTATTCTACATCCATGATAGTTTAAATATTATTTTGGGAGAATTAAAATGATTTTAGGACCTATTTTAGGGCTAAATTTTATGTATTTTTCCTTAATCCTACTCACAATCTGCCTATATGTATCTCATTTTCACATATAGGACCCTATGATGACATCATCCTAAGGTGTGAAAGGATAAAATAGGTTTTCCAACTTATTAAAATTGATATAGGTGCATTGGAATGCTTGATGAAAAATTTTCAATTTCACTTTCATGTAAGATTCATATGGTTTATGCCTTATTCACTGTTGATATGTCAAAGTATCCACCTATAGGGGGTTGATTAGGTCATCAAAATACTCTCATGAAAGGATGGAATCAATTGAATACCGAATTAATGTTGTGATATGTATTTAGGTCATAAAAATATCATACAAGGTTTCAATGTGGCAAGAAAATTCTTGAAACCTATTAAGGAGAGGAGGACTATGTATTCAGGATTTTTGTCCCAAAAAGAGCCAAACAGAGGCCTACAAGGTTTTTTAGGACCTCATACAAATGTGCCTTCAAAGTGATCCAAACATCTAACATGGACAAATTTGTAGTAATTAGAGAGGAAATATGACAAATTTAAAGGTGAAATGGTCAATTAAATTTATATTTTGAATACCCCAAGGTTGTCTTTGAAAGCACTGAATACCCATAATGAAGTCTACAAGCTTGAGTCATAAAAGCCCCCACACCTTTGGATTCAAAAATATAAAATTATAGCATAGGAGGATTTTTTAATTTGGTTAAAAGAAAATAATTTATTTAAGAGACCACAATATGTAATTAAACTCACCATTTTAGTCTCTTACACACATGCCCTATCCATACATATGACCTAGGAAGCACCTAAAGCTGTGAAGAGTGTTAGTGTCTGAATTAAGGGAAAAAAGGGATTGTCTTAGTTTCCAATGAAACATATTGGAAAGAATATATGAAATGAATAATTTAAAACTTAAAAATAGGAATGGAACAAATTTTATAATTTAATAGACACTGTGAAAATGAAAGAGACCTCTATATATGCCTACAGACAAGGTTGTGGGCAGAGTACTCCAATCCAAATAGTGAACAATATGAGTCCAAAATGATGATATACTTAAAAAGGTGAAATAAAAAGTTAAAAATATTATAAAATTATACTATAACCTTATTTGAGTCCATCCAAATTTTTTAAAAGCTTAGCCAAGCATAAAATAACCTATAAGTGCCCCTAATGTACAAAACACAGTCAGGCAAGCTAACCCAATTTTGTGGTTTCAAGAGTATAAGGGATTCTTGGGGAGATAAAATGATATAATTTTGATTTTATCCACTATATAATTATATTTAAAAATTAAATTGACCTCCCATAGTGATACATCAGGCATAAGAGAACATTTAAGCAAGCATGCATGGTCTCTTTGTGAAACCCTGCATACATAGTTCCCATTAGCAGGGTCTATTTTGGGTTTTAAGAATATTTGAAGGTAAAATGAAATAAAAAAGAGCTGAAAATTTTTATATAACACCCTAATATCTTATAAAATACACTCATATATTCAAATGACCTAATAAAATAGGGGAAGTACCCCCTATTTTGTCTCAAACAAGGGGTACTTCCCCTTAAGCACAGACTAGCAGTTTTAAGAGAGGGTGATAAAATGGAATCTACAAGAGATGTTTGAAATTTATAAGAGGGTTATGATAGCTAATATAAACTTATTATCATATATATAATGGCTCATAATGTCATGTAGGCCTTCATGCAGGTCTAGGTCATAAAACCTACAAGCAAAACCTAATAGATAAAATCTAGGCCTACTGCAAAATTGAATAATCACTTAAATTTATAGACCTAAGAATATTTATACTTTGTTTTATATTTTTTTTAGTTCAAAATGGATGTGTATGGAATATTTATATTAAAGGAAATCAAATAGGATGACCTAAAACATAGAAGTTGTAGATAGACCTATGAAAGCATGGTGAGGCCAAAAGAGAAAAGATGAAGCCATTCACACTTCCAAAATGAAACATGATTTATATAATATTTATCCATGTTTATGGGACCATATTTAAGTATTTTTAACTTGTGGAGCTTTAAAAAACTCAATAATATGCTTAGAATACCAGATGTTGTAGCCAAAACTTAAAGGGCAAAATCTAGGCCTACTGCCCAAATGGAGAGTCCATATCATTTTTACATAATTTAAGAACTATATAAAATGTATGAATGGTCATGAGATTACCATATATGTGTTCAAGCCTCTCTAGGTCAAGGAAACCATCAGAAAGGTCACCTTTAGCTCAAGAATCAACTCAAACTTGTAAAAATGAGGAAAGCAAACACAATAGGGCAAGTTCCAATACTCATATCTTTCATGAAGCTATGCATGGGAGATAAAGGAGTTAGGGGGTGTTATAAATGATCCAATAGGCCATATTTTTGGAAATTTTTCTTAAGTTTTATGTCCCAACTTTATGAATAATCATTAAGACCAAAATAGGCCTAAACCCTACTAAACCCTTGGTAAGGACCAATCTTGAAAAATGGAGTTAGAGATGTAATTAAATGGAATATTTTTCCAATAATAGATATTGGAAATTATAGATGACCTCCCCAATCTGCTCCACACCTTTTTGGTTGTATGGATATGTACGGATAGGGGTAGAAACATGCTTTTTCTCACTATTTTATGTGTTTTTCAAGCTAAAAGAGGAATTAGGAGATTAAAAAAATTGGAAATATTGAGAATTTTAATAACTCAAAATATTAATTTCATGTCCTAAAAAAACTCCTAAGTATCTCAAACAGGACCTTCAACTCAACTAGTCAAAATTGGCATATTGGGTAAGCTAGAGAGAAGGGAATGAATCTTCAATTAAATTTATTTTAAGGTGCCCATGATGATTCCAATACCATGGATGGTATTTAAACTTGTCATTAAACCTCTCCCATATATTTTCATGAATAAATAATGCCAAATTTGAAGATAAGTGTGCTAGGTATATGACAAGGAGGTTTCCTAGAGTGCAGGTGATGATGGCTCTCTTACAAGTGATTACAAAAGAATAATAATGAAAACAATTCATGGAGATGAATGTATAATATTATTCCCTTCCCTTTAAATCATTTTATCTACCCTTGATTAGTTAAAAGTCACTCAAATAGGCCTAATCATGAAGGCAGTTTTCTATGCAAGAAAAGGAGTTTTAGGGAACTTTACATAACTTTGATGAATTAGATTGATACTTTTTTCTCCTAAACTTAAATGGTTTGACCTATATCATTTTCCCATGTATGTATAACTAATTTTAATAGTTTTACAAGTTTCCTTGTGACCCTTGGACCCCTCTCTCTCTCTCTCTCTCTCTCTCTCTCTCTCTCTCTCTCTCTCTCTCTCTCTCTCTCTCTCTCTCTCTCTCTCTCTCTCTCTCTCTCTCTCTCTCTCTCTCTCTCTCTCTCTCTCTCTCTCTCTCTCTAGGATTTGGCCATGTTGTCATTTTATTCTATGTTCCAACTAAGTATGTAAAATAATTTATCATTTTTATACCTTTTGATTAATAAAATGACTAAGTTTTACATCTTCATGATTGTTCACAAGTGTGTTCCACTTGAATTATGAATCTTGTTTAGTGAAGACTATGGATTACTAGCATGTGGTCTCATTTTTTCACCTTATTTTCAGTTGGAAAACTTATTCTTGTAGGTAATGTTATGTTTTCTAGGATATGATAAGGTTGAAGTGAGTTAGTATCTTCATTACTTCCCTCATATGCCTTTTGTCTAGTCCTCTTATCATTGTGCATTCATCCATGACCTCACAATGTAAAATTAATGTGAAGAGATGAATATTGAAGGAGTTTATGTTTTAGTTTGTTTCTTGGTCTCAAGTGCATAATTAAATTGGTTGGAAGTCATAAAATTAACTTGGTTTATCACCCCCTTATTTTATATTTTCTTTCAGTTATCTCTCTCTCTCTTTTCACCTCCAAAGTTAGTTGTAGGTTCAATCTTAAGTGGTAAATCAAGGGAGCTATCCCTATTTAGAGATTAACCTCATTCCTTAGGCTTCCAAAAATCCTATAGGTGATTCCACTATGACACTTGGATGAGGAGAGATTTTCATCTCCTCAAAGGGTGTTGATCCAAGTGACAACAATTGCCTTGCCAGCTATTTTGTAGCTAAAAAGCTTCACCACTAAATGTTTTACCAAAATACTTATGTCATTATTTATTTTGACCCCCTTCATCATTTATTCTCTAAAACATTTATTCCTATAGATAGAATTATCAAATGGATGGTCCTCTTTATGGAATTGTATCATCACTCAAAAATCTATCAAAGGGCAAGTCATATTTGATCAAATTTCCATAACTCCCATACCAACCACTTATTCTCTTCAAGATAACCTTCTAGATGATAATATCCTTTACATCAAAGGTCTTAATCAAGATATTTCTCTAAAATTTTATTTTCATAGATTTGTTATTGATCTCAAAGCTAATAATCTTGACAAATCCACTACTCCTTCTGCTACTATTCAACTAAAAGTAGTTATCAAGGAGATTCCTAAAATTAATGTCACCTTGCATGTGGATACTTGAACCCTTCACTTTTATGGTGTCAAATTCCTTCAAGGATATAAGTCAGGTTGCATTCTCAAAAGTCCTCTCAACAAGATCATTCCTTTGGATTTTGTCTTTATCTTTGATGTCACCAACAATATGGCTGATTATGAAGATCTTATCTTAGGCATGTGAGCTGATCTTGATTTAGGCATTCAATACCTTCATGCTTTAGGTGATTCTTAGATTATTTTTCATCAAGTCATCTGTGATTATGAAAATTTGATAACCTCATCACATATCATCAAATTGAAACCATTATTGTTAAGGATTTCATCTCTTTCACTATTGAGCCTATTCCTAGAGATAAAAATTCCATTATTGATTCTCTTGCCTCTTCATCATCTCTCTTTCATCCACACCAAGTTATTTATAATCTTACTTTTCTTACATAAATAATAAAATCTTCATCCTCTACTCAACCACCAATTCACTTATCTATCATATTGAGGTTGTTACCATTTTACGAAGCCGATAGTATCAATATATTATTCAATTCTTGGAACATCAAACTTATCCTCCTAATTTAGACTCTCATGAAAAGACATGTATTTTTAAATAAGATTCCAAGTATGTATTTAGACCTAACATATTTTATTATCACAACATTAAAGGTACATTCCTCTATTATGTTATGCAATATGAGGTCCCTTCTCTTCTTGAATAATCACATGGGGTAATTTGTTGTGGTCACTATAGCAGACATACTACAACCCATAAATTCCTATGTATGGGTTATTTTTGGCCTACTCTTGAAAAAGGATACAATAGAATATGCTAAAAAGCATAATCCTTGTCATCTTCATAATGATCTAATCCATTCACCTCTATTCAAACTTCAAACTATCAAATCTCCTTGGCCATTTTCCACATGGGGATTCAATCTCATTGGCAAACTACCTCACTCCCAAGATGGGCATATGTCTGTATCATCACCACTACCAAATATTTTACCAAGTGGGTAGAATATATGCCTCTTGTTAATGTCACCAGTCCTAACATTGCCAAATTTATTCTTAATCAAATCATTTATCACTTTGGTGTTCCCCATACAATCATTTCAGATAATGGTGGTAATTTCAAAAATAAATAAATAACTTTTCAATTGATTAAAAATCAATCACAAATTTTTCATGCCTTATCATCTACAATGCAATGGTCAAGATGAGGCCACTAATAAAATTTTCAAAAAAAATCTCCAAAAGATAATTCATAAAACCTACATAGATTGGCATCTTCATCTTTACCCTGCACTTTGGGCCTATTAGACTAGCATACGTACTACCACTAGGACAACTCCATTTTTGTTAGTATATGGTTTTGAGTTAGTTCCTTTAGAATTTGATCTTCCCCCTCTTCTTTTATTTCTTCATGGTATTACTCCTGATGAATAATTCCATGAACCTCATCTTCATGCACTTTATCTACTTGATTAATGTCATCTTTCTGCCTTACAACATAACCTCCAATACAAGGATCACATTGATAGACAACATAAAAAACATGTTAAAATTCACACATTAAATTTTGGTGATCTTGTCCTTAAATTAGATTACACCCATGATAAAGAAGGTAAATACACCCAAAAAAGGTGGGGCCCATATTTAGTCAAATATATTCTTGGTCCAAGAACTTACCATTTTCAAACCAATGAATTACATGTTTTTAAAAAGCCTACCAACACATAATTCCTCAAAAATTACCTTGCCTAAACATTTCCTTATTTTCATGCTTTCCATCTACATATATCTAACACTTTTTGTAGGTTATTTACATAGGTCTCTCCCTCTACAGCAAGTTCCTTCCTTTCACAAACCTTTAATCCTCCCTTTTGGTCTTTTGGTTTTTTGATGTACTATAATCTTCTTTATCTTATTACATTTTCTCTTTTTTACATCCCTTAGTTTTTTCTTTTATTATTTTATTTGTAAGAACATGGATAGGACCCAGCATTCCTCACAAAACTACCATCTTTTTGCTTATTTCACTTTATCTTTCACTTGCTTTTTGGCACCCCTTGGGTTTCTCTTTTATGAAGTTGTAGTGTAAGACCATGGATAGAACCTATCCCTCCTCATAAAATTACCATATTTTCATCCTTTTACATCTTTGTTCTTAAACTTTAGATTTTTCTTCTTTTGATAGATGAAATTTATGCAAACAATCTATTTTAGTATGTTTTCCTTCATTTCCCTCATTTTTATGATAAGGAATCACACTTTACTATCATTGTATCCCTTTTTTCCCTTTGTCACATTTTTGTAATTTGAATCAATTCAATTTGTTCCATGTGTAATTCCTCTTTATTTCCCCTTTCTTTCACTCCTCATTGGATAAAATAAGGTAGAAATCAAGACAGCACTATTATTTCACCTAGATTTAGAAGACTCTTAGACCCCATGCTCTTTGAAGTTTTCTCTCTTAACAACATTGTCCCAAGTATTCACATGAAATTCATCTTTAGCAGCCATGTTTGGTTTTCCAAATCTGTATGGAGGAGGAATAGGAAAATACATAAAAAAAACTTAAAAGACAAATCATTTGAAACAAAAGGCAATGATATCTAAAAAGGCAACATAAAAATCTCAAATGTCAAACATCACACCAAAATACATGATTACAAGCACATCTCTTATCTCTAATTAAAGATCAACTTCCATAGTTGGCCTCACATAGATTTTAGGTCCTTTGAGGTGTGTTAGGCTAGTAGATTGGAATAGGGGAATTTAACAAAATCTATGGTGCCACCTATTTTCTCACATAAGTACCCAATCTTCATAGTAGATTGATGGCTCTGTAAGGGGTCTTGAAGAAATGGGAACACATTATGGGAAGTGGGTCCATTTTAATTTTCATAAATATAGCCTTCATGGGATGATCTATATACTTAATTTATTTACCTAAGACTTGTGTTTCTAAGAGAAGTTCTTCAGAGTCCTTAAGGTCGACAGTCCTCTTGTTTTGACAAACCTAATTTGAGTGTCTTAACTTTTATAAAAGAGTTCCTCTACCTTGGTTTTTCTTTCATTCTCCCCTCCACCCATTTCATTTCCCTCCTTGATAGGTAAATTGTGATTCCAAATCTATTTTCTCTTCTTCTTTAATTCCTTCTTTTTCATCTCTTAAAAACATGCTAGCATTACTTTGTTTCAGTTTTATCTATCCTTAGAACAAAACATGTTTGAGAAAATATGGATTAATTCTTTATTTTTCACCATACATTTACATTTATACACGTTTTTACTTTCCTTTTAACATTTATCATTTTTTTATTATCTTGTTGCTATGGACACCTGAATTTATATTTTTTTCCATTATTGAGTGAGGTTGGTTTGTTAATTCTCACTCATCAATGTTGTTTTCCCTTTTATGCAACTTTTTCCATTATTGAGTGAGATGTGGATTTTTAATACTCACTCATCAATGTTGGTTTACCATTTTGTTTATTATTTTACCATTGATTTGTTTTATTACCATCCTATTTGATATGTGTCCTTGGTTTGACTTGGTGAGTTTACCTTTCTTACTTAAAGATAGCTTGTTTGAGTTTTCGATATTTAGTAGCCTTGGCTTTTTAGTTACCCAATTTTATCTTATTTTTGACTTGGTAATTTGTTATAACATATCACTTGTCACCCTAGCTTTCCAAATTTCCCAAGTACATCCCATCCTCATAGCACCAACTATCTTGTCTTTGTTTGTTTTTATTCTTTAGTTTTGTATTCCTGGGTTTATCGAAAGTAGTCTTTGTGCCCTACATAATCAAAAATAAAAAAATAGTATAGAACTATACCATGATAAAGGTAATTCTATATAAACATTACATTTACTTTTAGTTATTTTTATTTAAAATACAACTTTTTTTTAGCATCAGTGTTGTGTGATACTATGTTCTTTCTCAAAGCACCATCCCTTGTTTCACCTTAGTGACACGTGATGAGATTAAAGTGGGGCATATGTATACACATAATATTTTCAACTTTTATAAAATACTAATGCTTTATATCTTGTAAGAACATATTGAGACTCAATCTCTTTGAGTGCACACCCTAAGGGGTGTATTGGGAAAGGGGTGTGTAGACCTTTAGTGTTTTTTAGGATTGTTTTCCTTATTGATACATTATTACTAATCCAACCAGATCTTAAAACCATTACCTAAGCTATTCATCCTCCCTTACACACTCATCCAATCTTTTTCCTCTTTCCATTCTTCTTTTCCTTACCTTGATCCCCTTTCACCAGTTAATTGTACTAGGTCAACAAGTTCGACCCTATACAATTTTTAGCCTTTGATTACTATATAGGATCGACTGGGTTGACCCTATACTTTTTTGTTTATTTTCACTTGAGAAATTTTTTAGCCCTTCATCTGACCTAGATTGGGACATAGTGACTTATCTCCTAAAATCATATAGGGTCAATTAGGTCGACCCCATACAACTGGCATATTCAGAAGGATTTAAGGTGAGATCCAACTATAAATACAAGATCATTTTGTCATTATTTAAGTATTCAATCAATATTTATTATTTGTTCATGCTTCTTTACAATCTTCTCTTCCACCATTATACTTGAAGATTCTTATCTTTAGGTGTCTACTTAGAGAATCTAGTCTTGTGGATAAGTCTTGGATGCTTTAGCCTTTCTTAGTTATCCTTAAAAACCAAAATAACCTCTTGTGAATCCCATTTAGCCAAGGGAGAGATTGAGTCTTGATGGGTTCACATTTAGGTAAGTATATTCTAACTTTATTCTCCTCTCTTTAGTAGATATAAGTAGTATAAGTATTGGCTTCAATAATATATTACTCTTCATATTCAATGTATTAGGGTCTTACTCATAGTTAGCTTAATTTGATATTTTATTATACATGTTTTAATTTCTTTACTAACCCCTTTTATTGTGCTATAAGCTTTGGTGTATAGTAGATTAGATTTACTTTCTTGTATATTAGAATAGACTGAACATTAAACCTAGGACTCTTTTGGGGTTGTTGCATGATTGTGTTAGATTTTAGGATTTTAAACCCTTCCTATCATGGTGTATTGTGACAAGTGATCTCTTAATCAAGTCTACCAGATCCCCATATTGGTCATGATCCCACTTAACAAATGTGTCCCCAATCAGAAGTATAGGTATGATCTATCTTCTTTGAGACAAGATTAATTTATAGACACGATACATTTCTAATTTCATACAATATGTGTCTCAAGAGAAGAAGTTGTGGATATATTGGATAACTTACAACAAAATTTAGGTAATTAACTCCCTTCTAGAATAGCCACAACCCATAAAATATTAAGAAAGGGGTACTACTAGCCCTCTATTTTTAAATAGGCCCACACTCATGTTAGAACCTACCATGAATGCTAGGTATTTGGAAAAATGGAGGTAATTTTTTTTATTCCCTACAGTCAGTTATTAAAATACCCCATTTTGCACAATGGGACCTTGATTTCATTGAGTTAATTAATCTTAACTCATCAATAAAGTACAAGTTCATCCTCACTACCACAAATTATTACACTAGGGGGACTAAAGTTGTGACCACTAATAAATCCAAATATTAGGATGTCATCAAATTTATTGAAGAAAATATACTAACCAATTTAGCATCCCTATATACCTAGTTATTGATAATGGACTAGCTTTCCAATCAACTGAATTCACAAATGGGCTTTTAATAGTTAGATAAAAATCAAGTCCTCCTCAAATTATTATCCCTAGGGGAATGGGGTGGTTTAATCTATGAACAAGATCTTGATTGATGTTATAAATAAGTCAGCCTAGGATAAACCAAGATAATGACACCTACTATTGAAGTATGCATTATGGTCAGATATGACAAGAAATAAATAGGCCCTCAAGACCTCACCCTTCTTATTAGTATATAGATGACATCCTATTTTCCCTATTTCTCTCAAACTCTTAGCGTATCAGTTTATGTAAGAGTATATGGTAGAATATCCTAAGGTTTAATCTATATTGTTGGAAATAGTAAAACTAGGAGATGTAAGAATTGAAGCACTACAAATCTTCAGCAAACACCAAGACTTGTTAAAACATGGTTTGATAAAAGGTCTAAGATCAAAGTCTTTAGAATTTTAGACCTACTTCTTCTATGGGATAGATCCCATGAGAGGAATGGACAATATGATGAGGTCACTCCCATGTGTATTAGACCACATCAAGCATCTAAAATCTTAGGTGATAATGCTTTCTATCTAAGAGACCTTAAAGGTAAAGATTTGGCCTTCCCAATCAATGGAAAATATTTGAAGCATTACTTCAAAGTCTCACCCACTAAGGATGTGTTTGAATAAAGGGACTTAGTAGAGGTAAAATTTATATTATATTTTACTCCTTTCATAGATAGATTTTCTATTTTCTATTTTTTTGGGTTTGTTTAGATTAGATTTTATTGCTTTCTAGTTTAACCTTTTATGTTTTTTGCATTCCATTCCCTGAGTTTAGTTCCCTATTTTTTAGAATATATATCCTTTATTTTAGAACATCCTAATTGTCTCCATTTTAAATGATCAAAATGATATCCAATCCTCTATGCTTCTTGTACCTACTTAAACCTAACTACTAAAATTAGGAGATCATGTCCTAAAAGGAAGGGTGAGTGAAGCTAAGAGGCCTAGAATAGAATGCACAAACTAGTTAATTTTCAAAGTTTACAACCATGTTTTTTAGATTTCCAAAATTAATGTATGCAATAAGAAATGAACAATGTTCATATCACAGGTAGATACTTTAATTAGGTATGTAAAAGTTTAATTCAGTGTTGCATGCAAATTTAGAAAGGTTTCCCATCCCTTGGATCAAAATCACCTCCCACTCTAATATTTTTTTTGAGATAA
Organism: Torreya grandis; assembly: GCA_037957365.1. Lineage (NCBI taxonomy): Eukaryota > Viridiplantae > Streptophyta > Pinopsida > Cupressales > Taxaceae > Torreya > Torreya grandis. Next base: position 8,613,771 of record JARHVA010000078.1, read on the forward strand.
TAATCATCAATACATATAATACTAACAAGTATATTTTTGTTAAATGAATTTTTTTATTTTATAACTACACCATCTCACTATGTTTCCCTACCCTCTCTTCCTTATGTATTCCCAAAAAAAAGTGAGAGAAAGGAAAGGGATCAATGCATCATAAGGAGTGATCAAATAAAACTAAAAGGAAATCTAAAGGTGTTGAAGACTAACATGATGAAATAATATCAATGTATCATGTGTCATTCATGGTTAAAAAGGGATAAAATGGGGGAACCAAAGTTATCTTTGTCAGGGCTATAAACACCTAGCCAATAGTAGAGTAATGTCTGAGCTCCTTGAGATTTTGTTTATACTTTAAGGAAGCCATTATGAAACCTATAGTTTATTCTAAGTTTTTGATAAAACTATCAAAATGAAGATAAAATAAAATCACTCCTTCACAAACATATCCAATGTATGGGCAATGCTGGTATCTTACATGAAGTTTTAGGAGTTTATTTCATATATCTAATTTGACCATATTTCAAGGGTATGATATGTTCTCACTTTGTAATTTTTAACCAAAGATTCTGGGTTCTTGAATACTCTAGAGTATTCCCCCTGTAATTCACCATTTGTTGTGTTCAACATACCCCACTCTCAAAAAATATTGAGTAGAGGCCCATTTCAACTTGAAAGGAACTAGCCATGGTGGGTAGATCATTTATTGATGTTTATTGTGTGATTAAAAATGATAGGGGTTTTTAGGCATTCTTATGCCTAATTTTCTAGTTAAGAATAGTTTCCATAATGCTAATAAGATTTACCATTACCCTGGCTATCTAGGTTTTCATTATTTATTATATTTAAGCTAACTTATTAATAGTTTTCTAAATTTTCCTAAGTGTGAAGGTTTTTAGAGGTTACACCCAACATTTATACATTCAGATCTTTTGTTTGACATTTTTGATTAGCACATAATTTCCTCAAAACTTTTTTTCATGAGGTATTCTGCACCAAATTAGATCTCTTAAAGATTCATTATTGTCTACGAATTCATAGTCATTTTTAACTTGGTTAATTTTTACACTTTAATCTTCAGAGAAATAAGTGCCATATGGTAACATCCTAATAATCTATGATTATTCAAACACTTATAAAAAATTTCAAGTCTTTTGGGTAAGAAGAGCATAAAGATGTTTTTAGGTGTCATAATCCTACCCACCTATAAATTTACAAGATCAAAGTTTCAAAGTATAAAACTCATGAGAAAGTAAGAGAAAAAAAATATATCCATATGTCCTAATCCCATAGGCCCATGGTCAACAAATCATTCCAAAATTTTCTAAGTCTTATAATAAATCAGATCATTGGGATGATGACATGTGTCATCATCTCATTCACCTAGAGTTTAAAAAGTAAAAGGAAGAGTACAACACTTTTGGAGAAGTGGAACATCGATATTTTTATGAGTGTCACCATCCCAAGTGCTTGAGAAAATAATAAGTATAAGGAAATGTAGAGAAAGAACCATGAGGAAGTGGGGAGGCAAATATTTCCATGCATCCTTGAAAATATGTAAGGATCTAGCCATGGCAAGGCAACACTTCTAGAAGAAGTAAGAAGTTGAAAAGTGTCAAAGAAAGGGTGATAAAACACTCAGAGCCAAGAGAGAAAAGCCACATGGTAGTAGGATACACATAAGGATGACACATCACAAAGTAAATTCAAAATATGAAAATAGATAAAATAAAAAAGGAGCCAAAGTCATTGGATCCATTAATCCATATGAATTATCCAAAAGCATTCAATTCAACAAATCAAGTGAATCCAATGGGTAATATAAAAAATTAACCAAGTCAATTTCAATCACATTACCATTGAATTAATAGTTACAAGTACAAAATTGAGCTTTGGCTTAATCAAACAAGTATTTACATAGTTTCAAAGAACTAGAGCTTGAGTGTATATGAATGGATTCCACTTCAAATCTTCCACCTCCCCTCCTCTACGTATTCCATTATAGCATGTTACCTATGCATAGATACAAATTTTGATGAAGTTCGTCTCAATCGTGACTTAGAGCACTACTCAGTTATCTAAGAGGAAGTTAAGGTAGCAGAACCTTGTGGTCCTAAGAGTAAATTTTGACCTTTACATGAAGGTACAAGCAAGACCTGGTGGAAATCAAATCAGTGGGCCTATATGATACAATGGTGAAACAAGATGCAATTCCCTTCATTGACCTAGTTTATGATTTATTTACAAATGGCCAATTTTTTGGAAAAAATTTGCATGTCCATCAAAATAACACACCTATGGCCTATGTTAGCGAGCATGCATTTAAGAAGTATTACCAACTCCCCAACCTAGAGGAAACCTATAACCAAACCCTAATTTACCAATGGATGTCAGCCAAAAATGTTACTAGTAAGTTGTAAGAGTGGTTTTATGACCCAACCACCTTCAACGTTAAAGGACTCATCATTTTCATCCCAATTGCCACTTTCATGCTAGGAATCAGGATTACCATGGCATTGTTGAAAATAATTTATGGTTTCCCAACTATAGCCTACATTAATGAGTTTTGGATTCCCCTGCTAGACACTATCTTAACCTCCACCAAGATCATCACCATTAGGGAAATCACCAGTGCTAATTTGATTTACCAAGTTAGTATCACAAACAACTAGTTGGATGGAAATTTTTATATGATGTCTTACATAGTGGATGTTATAACTAGAATATTCCACTTAAATTTTGAATAACCTTGGGACCCCTCCCTTAAATATCCTAAGAATAGAATTTTTGATGAGTTTAATCTCCTACACATCCATATATTTAGGAAGAACATGACTAGGTTAATAGAGAACTTCTATCTAATGGTGTACTAAGCCATTAATGGCAAGGATATGCCTAGATTATTTGATCACATCATAAGGACTCTTGGAAATATTGGTAGTTATTAGCTCTACCTAGACTACACAATCATTAGAATAGAGGGAACCAAGGCACATCCCATATATCTTCCTTATTTGGTACTAGATAAGGTGGAAAAATAATAAATTATATCTCAATTGATAGATTCTGTAGATGTTAATCTAAGGAATGCTAAATATGGATTAGTCCACCCAATACCTATCAACTTTGACCAAATTCAATACACTAGATTATAACATTTTCACCTGATAGATAGGATTAAAATGACCTATTATTTTAAATGGTCACCCTATAGGCAATGGTATCTAAGGAAAAGGGTTAGGAAGTACCTAGACTAATTCAAAGCTAGAGTGAAAATTGATTATGGCCATGTATCATATCCATATAATGAGGTGTTCCTAGATTTCCTAAATGATATAGAAGTTAAAGATAGGATGGATATGATAAATTTATCAATGGTGGTGGCTAGGAATATTCATTACAATCTAAATACCACCAAAGAGGATGCTTAAATAATTTAAAAAGAGCATTAGGATTTAAAGGCTCCTCCCAGACCTCTCTCAGAAGCTAGAATTCAATGATAGGAATAGGTTAGACCATCTAGGCATGATTCTATGGGAAGTGAACATGGAATTCCTTAGGGGTCCCCTCAGCATTCCATTTCATTGGTCACCATTTTAATAATCACCATAGTGTCCACTCCCCCTCACCTAACTACTACTACATCGAGTACTGAAAGCATAGCTTAGCCTAGTGGACCATTTTATATCTTGTCTTTCCCTCCACTCATGGTATAATAATAGGTGAGTCTCCCATATTTCCTCCCATTTTATGGTTTGGCTCAATTTCCATACCCATCTAAAACCATTTCATCATCACCTCCATCAGCCATTATTTCCACCACTTCATCACCACCCCTTATCCCTTTGGATTCACTTGCTACTGCTTCCTCTCCATCAATAGCAACTACTACTCCCATTGTACCACCTTTTATGTACCATAGAAAGGTGAAGCATCCTTTAGTTTCTCCAAAAGTTAATCTAATAAAAGGAGACTCTGAGGAGAATTTAAGAGAATAAATGGATTAAGAAAAGGCTCCAAGGAAGTAGAACCCATGGAAATCTTGGATAGTAGTAAAGATGATAAGGAGAAGCTTGTAGAAGGAAAGTGGCTATCAGAAGAAGAATGGGAAGATAATATGGAAACCTCCTTCTCTAAAATAATTTGTGAGACCATAAAGAATGACCTAGAGGATTAATGGTTGTCATATGAAGATTATTCCAAGGATATTATAATTTTAAAGACTAATTCAGGCTCAACTAAATTGCTTTAGGACCAAGGTGGGGATGATGGAGATGAATTGGAGTCAAAACCTCCATCTTCAACACAAAGGCATTCAGTGAGTATATCTCTAGCCTCAATCCCTCCTACCAAAATGGTGGTATCTATGGAAAAAATCTCCTATATTATTGATACACAAAGGGTGAGTATACAAGCTTGTCTTTCCTCATATATTATAAGAACTGTTTCTATCCTAGTTAGTTCTGTAGTAGTTGTTTCTCATATTTTAAATTATTTGGCCCAAACCAATAAGGATTAGTTTGTTACAAGGATATTTTTATAAATACCATTCATAATTTAGGTTTTTACATCCCCATCCAAACTTTAAAAGGACCTATTAGGGCTGATCATACATATATAACTAATTATTTATAAAACTTGATTTATACCCCTCCTACATATTCATTATTTTTTACCTCTCTATCCCTCAATCCTATGGACTCAATAAATAGGTTAATTTTGATAATATATTCTCCTAAAACATATTTTCTTCCTGAGTCACTCCTCCCCATCCAACCACTTAATTTGACCTTCAAATTGGTTAGGTGGCCCAGACAGAGTCTACCACTATTACATCACAAAGGTGTCATAGAAAAGGAAAATAATAATTGATACAATGGCTCCCAACAAGGTCACTAGATGGAGAATATTTTTTCATAATTTCCATTAACTAGGGACATATTCTCCTAAGCCCATTCTTTCCCCTAGGTATTCTCCCTCTTCCACTCCCATAGGCTAGGTAGATCCTTCACAATAACTAGTTACCTTGGATATTCTTGAATAGATCCAGAAGATGAAATAAGCAGAGGTAGTAAGTAGGACTTGGTTATTATAGAATAACCCATACTCAAGTGTCATTTTGTTAAGGAAACTAATACTATGAGGAAAATAAATATAAAAACTATAATGGCTAAATTATAATAAGTGGAGTTGGAACAAAGAGAAGATGTGTTGTAATTAACTAACAAACATATAACTCTATCCTTTGACTTGGGAGATCATATGGAAGACCTATATACTTTTGTATAATATATAAGGGGAGATATAAAGGAAATATTTAGGGGATATGATCAATCTTTAGAATCCCTACAAGAAATTAGCACCATTTATCCTCCTAGAGACATCATAGGTAGTGTGTAGGGAGCCACCCAAATGTTGTATGATGTTCTTCAGTTCATAAGAGATGCAAAAAAGGAATCACAACCCAAATGGGAGTATTTATTCTCCTTTGTGGAGGACATGAAGAATATGGAGGCAAAAATTTATTTTCTAGGTTGAGTATCTAGGGATAAGGCCTATAATCACCTAAATTTGGTAACTACTCTAGATATTACATGGGCCCATAACTATGTGGTTGTTAAAAGAGATAGTTTGATTGAATGGTATCAAGAGATACAAATTTTAGTGTGATAACTCACTAGTTACAAGGGTAATATTTCCATTCAAAACATGCACCCATAGATGCTCCATATCATGGGGGTGCTTTGTGATGGGGCACTTATCATGAAGACCTTGTATAAGGCACAAAAGTCTATAGTGTTGAGCATGGAAGTATTATCACTCAACTATGTGTGTAAGCATCGGTTATCTCATCATAATGATGGGAACATCCCCAAGTCATGGTACCCTTACACTCCTTATGACAAGCCTATGGAGTAGACCAAATTACTTTTATTCTAAGTGCATCTAGTTTAGGAACAGTGTGTAGGCCTAAAGAGTATAAAGGTAAATCTACCACTAGCCTAAACTTAAGGTTTAAATGGAAAAGGGGAGGGAGAAGGTAAGAGGTAATGAAATTAAAAGAGGTGATGCACCTAGAATAGAGTGAGCACTCTTACTACTGTAAACACACTATAGACCTTTGAGAATAAGACATCTCCACATATATTCCACCAAGGACACTCAAAATTTATGTCTTTTATATCCAGGCATGAAAACACAATGTAGCCTTGAGAGGGATGAAGGTTATATATAGATAATGCCTATGCAGACGCAAGTGCATATAGAATATGACCTGTAAATGAGTTATGAGTTTGATGAGGAGGTATTAAGAATGTAAAAGTATGAGAGGGGTGACCATTACCCAAAAACAAAGATCAACAAACACAAATAGCATATAGATCATTAGAATAATGGAAGGAGGTGAACTTGAGTTTCATGAGTCTACAAGATCTAGCCAATACATGTCCTCTTGGAGAGAAAATTTTAGTAGTGTGAGGTTGCTAAAAAAAATTCAACCCCTTTAAAAGTGAAAAATTAAGATTTTATAGTGAACAATCCTATTTTACAATAAATGTTCCACTTGGGGTAATAGGTGTATCTTTAATCCATTTGCAACATTGTGGCCATGACTTTTAATTCTATCTGGTAGATAGGATCTAGAGTTGATGGTAGGATTCTATTGGGGTACAGATTTACATATAAGAACAAAAGATTTCCCTATCAAGGTCAGGGGTGGAATGTACTCATATTCTAAAATATGAAAACCACTTATACATTTACTAGCTCTAACAATGCCTTGGGTTCTACTCAACTTCCTTCAACCACCTCTTTATATCCTACTTCCACTTGTCAATTGTTGTGTAGGTTCCCTTTTTAGCTTGCTACATCATCATTTTGCATAGTAAAGGACTTGGTGCATGTCCTTTCTTTTGAAAGCTAGGTATGTCAGACCATGCAAGTACCCTTGATTTGGAATTAATCTCACACCAAGGTGTGTTAGAGAGTCTCTTGAAAATTTAGCATGTGGATTTTTCATTATGATTATACACAGTGATGGGATAAATATGTAAGGTCATGCGTATTAACATATAACCTTATTACATAGGCACATAGAGGTCTTTAAATAAGATTGTGCACAAAGGATGAAGGTATTCAACATGCCCTTCATGACTTGTAAACACTTCCTGCACTTTTCCTTTAATTATCCCTCTAGAACTTTGGGAGCCATGTCTTTGAGCTTGTGCTCCCTATTGTATTTTATGATTAAGGATATTGTGTTGGCATACACATCAAAGACTCTTAGTGGGTATGAACTATCACCTTGTTATTTCATAGACCTACACTTGGCTATCTTGGGCATGGGTGTAGATAAGGTATACCTATGCATATTTTGGTTGAAGTGCTTAAAATATCATAGGTACATAAATCTTATGTAGGGACTTGGCAAGCCTTGTGCTGACTAGGGCTGACTTAAAAAGTAAAAACTTTTGGCAAGCTCTATGGGCCACTTTCCTACTAAGTGGGAATCTAGTAGCCTTTGATTCATCTATTAGGCATGAAGTCTTTGTAACTTTTGGTCTTTTAAATTTTTGATACTCTAGTTATACACCTTTAGCTTTTAAGTGGATTAAGACTTCACCTAGAAAAATAAAAACTATATAGAAGGCACTTAGAGGAAAAAGACCTAAGCTAAGATAAACATTATGTGCAATCACTTGGAAGAATTGAAACTTCTCTAAAACAAGGTGTAAAAAATTCTTAGGGAAAATAAAAACATATAATATATTTATTTACAACTATACAAGGGTTAAAAGAGATAATTCTTGAGATGAATCCCATTGACTAGGATGGGTAGCTCTTCCCCATTCAATTTGACAAGTTGGAAGGTGTTGGATTGCTTGCAAATTATTACAATATATGGTATACTCCATATTGTGTCAAAATTAGTATGCCTTCTAGGTTTCACTCTATCTGCATCCCATTTGAGAACCAAATCTCCTTCTTATAAACTCCTATCAGTGGATTTCTTATCGAAAACCCCGTTTGTTTGTGCCTATTAGAGCTCCATGGTGTGCATAGATTGTGCTCTAGTTTCTTCAAGCTCCATTCGTTTGGATAATATTATTATGAGGGGATCATTCTCAATCAAATATAATTGATTCACAATCTCCAATAAGGGCAAATCAAGAGATGTGAGCAATCTAACCTCCCTTTAATAGACTAGTATGATGGGAAATTTTCCCAAAATTTTCTTGGGTGTGATTCGATCAACCTAAAGGGTGGTTTTGAGATTAATATGCCAAGCTCATTATTTATACTCTAGAATCATTTTTATGATTCAAATTAGATTTTTTTTTGTGGACTTAGCTAGACCATTACCCTAAGGGTAATAATACAATGAAACACTTAGATATTTTGATAGATAGCCCATTCACTAATTTCAATTCCAAGGAAGGCCAGTGCATTATTAGATATACCATTATAATGCCTTCATATAAGTTGAGGATAGATGTCTCATTAACCTATTTTATCATAATCACTTCTATTCACCTCGTTAAATTTTCCATGGTTGTGAGAATCCATTTGTGCCCATCACTTGATGGTGGGTTAATCATGCCTATGAAATCCAACCCCCATTGTGTGAAGGGTTCATCAGCTCAAATCAAGCATAGTGATAAGGCCACTAGCCTTTATTTTCATATGAAGAAGGTACATTCCTTGTAAATACTATCTAACTCACATTATTTTCATAGTAGTGTTCTTAGGTGAATAATGGCCTCCTATAGGGCCATTATGAAGAATTTTAATTTTTTGTTCTACTTATATGCATCTTAAGAGAAATCCATTGAGATACATATAGAAAATCATGCCTTTTACAAGAACATAGGGAATGGAATACTACCTAAAATTCCTATTCTTAGCTTTATTAAGGCCAAAAAGATATATATTATGTTAAATAAAGGCTCTTGTATCTTACACCTAATCAGTTGAGACTTCTAGGCTCGTGTGATACTAAGACTATGTTGTCCTTTGATTTCAAGTGGCCAATTTATCATAGATTCCCTTTCCTCACACTAGATTACTAACATGGATGTGTACATCATATGTAATCACCTTTATGATCAAGTCATCCATTTTCATTCTAATGTCCTTACTGAGCAAAAACTCTTTAACGCTTGCATGTGCAACCATGAGTTAGATCTTATTATTGGAGAGTATGTGTCTAAATTTTTTAACATTATCACAATAGTGAGGGTATGCTTTTGTATGAATCTATAGCACAACTCATAATCCTTTATCACCTAGATGAAGAAGGTAATTGGTTATTCTAGTTGATCTTTGTTTTACTATGTAAGGATGGTTGAGATGCTTTCAATCCCACTGAATGCATAAAGGATGAAATCCTTGCTATAGTTAGGATCGGTCAAGGTGGGATCCTATGAGATGGCATGCTTTATGGCTTCAAAAAAATAATTTCCTTCATGTATCCAACTAAATACAACATTTTTCTTTAAGATCACAGTGAAGGGTTTAGATAAGATGGTGAAACCAGGCACAAACCTTCTCATAAAGTTGATCCTTCCTAAGAAGTTCTAGAGAGTCTTCTTGTGGCTCAGAAGTGGAAGAGATGAGATGACCTTGACTCACTTTGGATAAATTATGAGTCCCACATTATAAATAATGTTCCCTATGAGTGTGCATTCATGAACTTTGAAGATGTATTTTTTAGGGTTTAGAGATATTCTAAACTCTCAACACCTTTGAAAGACTTTCTCTAAAAGGTAGAATTGATCTTCTGTACACTTAGAAAAAATAGTCATATCATCAAGGTATACCAAGATGATTTTTTTGATAAATTTCATTGAATTCCATGTCCATAAATATTTTGAAGGTTATGCCTATGTTTTTTAAACTAAAAGGCATGTGATGGTATGCAAAGGTTCCCTAGTTAGTGGTGAATGCAGTTTTGTAATGGTCACATTCTCGTATGAGGATTTGGTTGTAGCCTGAATGACCATCCAATAGTGATAATTTTTTTGCACCTATGATCATTTACAAGATTTGATCCATTTGTGGGAGAGGGTAGTGGTCTTTGAGAGAATCCTTGTTTAGGTCTTTAAAGTCCATGCAGAAGCATATCTCCTCATTTTTTTCTACACTTGTACCAAGTTGGTAACCCATGAGGATTGATTTATCAGACGTATTATACTAGCCTCAATGAGATTTGAGATATCTTTGTGCATAAATGGCTCTAGCTTTGGATTGATAAGCCTCTACTTTTGGTGTAGTCACCTGAAAATGTCTCCTTGAATGTTTTCAATATTGCATCTCCTTAGACCTATTCTTGACCATTAGTTAACTATTTAGCTAGTTAGCTCACCCCTTACACCTAGCCTTCAAACATTTTAACATGTTCTCCTTGACTCTTTTTAACCCTTTTTTCACTAAGGGATCGATTTTCTATGTTCACCCTAACCATTGATGGTTACCCTAACCATCAATGGTTAGGTCTCCACTCCTTCAACACAAAAATCATCCAGCTATGGATGAGCTTACATGGGAAAAATAGAAAATTTCCCATGCACATATCACATCTTTCTTTCTTATAAAATATGCATATTTATCCTCCCAACTTAGCAACTTTCCATCAAAGCTTTCCTCCTCACATATCATTTTTTTCTATAAATGCAGGGCTCTTGAGAGAGTTATGGATCAAAAAATTTGCATGTCTAGGCTCTCTTGTTTTATTTATGCAAGCATCTAACATCCTAAAACCTTATCCGTGTGATTATATAAATTTAAATTACCATTACACTTCTCAAATATCTTCAGCACTCAGCTATAAAATCTTTAACATAACAAAGTTACTTTATTTTATTTTTAGTAGTTTCTACTTTTCATTTGTTCTCTTGATTAGTCAGTCTGAACCCTCTTCCCAACTCCTAATACAAACCTCATACCCTTTCATCCATAGATACCCAATTTCATCCACTAGATACCCTTTGTAACTCATTATGCCTTGATTGGTAATCATAGCCAATTACTATAACCATCGATGGTTATAACAGTCACCATTAGTCACCCAACTATCACTAGTTAGTACAACCACTGACAGTCATCCTGACCATCAATAGTCACTATCATTCCAAAATAATATTTTATTATTTTGACTCCACTTTCACCCTACCAGATATCCTTTAGCCTTCTGACTAGTGCATAACCCCTCTTTTGACCTCTCTAGACTTGACTACAATTTATCTCTTTCATGTAGATGACCTTACCTGTATTGGCACAGGAAGTTGACATCGTATTTAACCTCCCCATTGTCCCAAAACCATTCTTCACTGACCAAATTAACATTTCATTCAATTTATCTCTATGTGCTATAGTTTTCATATCTAATTACAAAGATATCAATGAATAAATAGCTATAATTCAAGAGGATATTTATATAGCTATGAAGTTTTAAAATAATTACTTTGATCTTATTAATCATGTTATGAACTAGATATATTTGATATTATTTATCTAGCACCATTTCCATATATATCTTTTATAATTTCTCTTTTATAAATAAACTTGAATGTTGAACAAGGGCTGACATCCATTTAAGGAAGCACATTCCTTTCTTGGGACTGGTTTCTCACCAGGCATCCCCTTACCTTTCTATTAACATATTTTTTGTGAGTTCATGTGATTTGTAGGTCATTCTTCCCTTGCTAAATAAGAGTTCCCACTTAATTTGGTCATCAATGAGTGCAATATATACTAAGTACATACCCTTTATCTCTTATTTCTCCCTTCTTTTTAAATTAAAAAAATCAAGCAAGAAAAAGTAAGGAAACATTTTGGCACACCTGGTAGGACCCCTTAAGGGTTCATAGTTCTATTTATTTTATATAGTTTCATTAGTGAATCTCATATATTTTCATTTTTATAAATATTTAAATTTAAAAAAACATGCAAACTTCATTCTAGGGATAGGTTACATTTCCATCCCGCATTCATTGCATTATTCCTTGTTTGCATGAAAAGACACTAAAAGTTTATTTTGGGTAAAATTAAGTGCATCCATTATTTGCATGTTTAATTCTTGTCTCACCTATATTAATTAACTACATTATAAATAAATCATAGAGCACATATGTTACACTACCAAATCACTGCACCAAAGAACACATCAAAACATACCTAAAACAAGGCCCATTGGGATTTCATCACCCTTTGAATCACCTTACCCTACCTAGAAATCCCACTTGGACTTCACCACCAAGGGGAAGAATGACTCCATTCATTGGCAAAGTATAAACTCTATAAGAATGGTATCTATTAGCTAAGTGGCCTGGCTTAGCTTCGGGTCTGTGAAGTGTGGGAAACAAGCCCTCAATACTAGGCCATATACCTAGTCTAGTGCAGATTATTTCAACACCAAAACTTAACCTGAAACCATCCTTAGATGGCCTCTTTAGTAACCATTTCACTATTCAACTCCCCTTTCACACTCTTTAAGGCATAATCCAAAAGTGATTTAAAATAAATCTTAGGATTAATTATGTTTTTAGTGTGTGCTTTGTTTGCTTTGGGCTTTTCTTTTATTGCTCATTGTTTGAGGTGAAAGGTTCATTATCCACTTTTAGATTTTTCATATGGTTTTGATTATACAAAAAGTGAAAAATAAAAATAACAAACTACTACCTTCATCTTCATCAATGGATTATACCTTAGATGTGGATAAATATCCCCATGGTTCACCTCACCATTCTCCTCCACCACCATCTCCTTCTAGAATCCAAATTATATCTAAAGGATATCTAGACTTCACCACCTTTCTCAAAAATAATCTATTTTCCTTGCAACATTAGCTTAACACCTCACCTCATCATAACCCCCTACTTTTGTTCCTTCTTCTGAACCATCTCTTGGTATGTCATCCCACCTCATAGTAGGAATCACTTTATCCAAACCATTAACTTAGACCTCTTCCAATATCCCATCCACCCAAACCCAAACCAACCTTCCATTTCCCAAACAAACACCACTAGTTACACCCCATGGGGGTTTAACCTTACCATTAGCGACCTACACCCTATCTACTATGGCATTATCTTCTACTTCAGCTTCTATCTCACTTCAATTGCAATCAATCCTTCAACCATAGTTCTACTTCAAATCTTAGTGCTTTCCATACCTCAAAACCTTCCTCCAATTAACATTAGGGTAACCACCCAACCTCAACCCTCTGAACTTCCTCCTACCTCAAGCATACCAACCATATCTTTTCCTCAACAAGCACCTATGATAGCTTACTAGTATGTCCCTAACCCACAAAGGTACATAGCGACCACCACCCAACCTTTTATGAAAAGTAGTTCTTATGTGCCACCATCTCAACATCTTGGCACCACCTATCAGTATGTGGCTTCATCAATGCCATCTACTACCTATTCATACATTTTCATGAACCAACCTCAACAAAATGTATCTCTTAATTATGTGGATTCTCAACCCCAGCCCAACCTAATTAAAATGATCATGGATAAAATGACTAGTTTGGAGTCATCCATCTCTACCTCAACCAATCTTTTGTCTTATGACCAAATTTTTAATGAGCCTATCCACCCCTTCTATACCTATTCATGCTTACCCTTCTCAATGGGAATTACCCAATTTTTCTAAATTATAAGGTAAAGAGGACCTTCAGCAACACTTAAGAGTGTTTCAAAATCCTTGCTACTTGATCACTTATGATGATGTTATCCTCCTCTAAACCTTTATCATGTCATTATCTAGTGCCACCCTTGACTGGTATAGTGCTCTTCCCACTCATTCTATATTTTCTTTATCTCAATTAGCACAAACCTTTTTGGAACACTGTTCTATAAACATATCTAAAAAGGTTTTCATTACAAACCTATAGTCCATCAAATAGTTTGAAGATGAGTCCATTTTTTATTTCATTTCTATATGGAGAGGTATCATTAATCAACTCACTTTCCTATTACCCCAACCTGAATTAATCAAATTATTTTCTTGGGATTGTGCTAAACACATTACTCCAACCCTCCAAGTCTAAACCTTTAATACCTTTGACAAAGCTTTTACTATGGCCTATAAACTAGAAAATTATGATATTAATGAAGGGAAGTTGAGGCTTCGAAATAAAAATTCTTGTTTCAAATCCACTAAGTCATCCTCCACCAAAACCATGAACCTAAACAATTCTAAAGTGAAAGCATCAACACATTTGGTCTTTCTTAAAAATGCATCTCCTCCACCCATTAACCAAACACCTCCAACTAATAACCCTTTTAATCACCAAAACCATACTCAAAACTAAGTTCTTTCAAAATAATTTACCTCAATTGGGGAATCTTATGCATCAGTGTTAGAAAAACTACTCAAATCCAAACTAATCCAACTCCACCCATCAAGTCATTTCAATAATTTGATACTTCTCACCCTCTTCCCAAGTGATATAATGAGAATGATCATTATGACTATCATCAAGTTGTTGGACATGATACCGATAGATGAAATAATTTTAAAATCATTGTCTAGGACCTAATTGATAAATGTGAGCTTGTGTTTAACAACCCAAATGCTAATTCAAACCAATCCCTTGATATTTTCCAAAAACTATTTCCAAACCATCCACCTTCAACCTAATACCATGAAAACCAACCCTAATCCTCCAATTTAGAGAAGGTACATGTAATCAATGTCATCAATAATGTGCCCATTATCGAAGAAGTTATTACTTAATCACCCAAATCAAGGAGAACCACTTGCCACTAACTCCTTCAAATGTCCAAACTAAGGAAGTAACTATCCCTTCCACTTCCTTAGATGAAACCATGATTTCACCCACCCCTCCTATGGTAGAAACACCCAAAGAGATGGTCACTCCATCAACTATTTCATTCATTCCTCCAATCCAACTCAAAAAAACTCTTATCCCTTTGGACAACTAAACTGAGGAGGAAGCTAAGCCAACCCTTCTGCCTGAAACTATTACCCTTACCACACCAATTATACAGTCATTCGTATCTTCCTTGAAAGCCATTTCTCAAGAGACAATACCCCTATCTACCCAACTATTGCCTTTAGAACCTTCCACCAAGGATAACAATATTGAAACCACTCTTTCTTCATCCCCAAAGGGTTTACATTTTGAAACTAATGATTAGGGAACAATTCCTATTTATAAACCCTTCTCTTAGCTAGTTCAAATTTTGGAATTCACCTCCCAACCTAACTTTGATAGAGCCACCTTTTTGCATTGGCTTAGACTCTCGTATTGAAATAAAACTAAACTTTTTGCTTCACTAAAATCCACTCTCAAACCTATTGTTACAACTCCACCAACTACTCCTAAAGTTACCAAGGAAGCACCTCAATTACCCTTATCTAAAATTGTTAAATCACCCTATGCTTCTTTTACCAAGCCAATCAAGACCTTGGGGATCCCACCCACACCAAATATTGCTCACCCTCTTTTGAGACTAGATCTAACCATACTAATCCAACTAAAACCTAATCCACTTAAGCCCATTAAGAAGGAGATAGACCTCAACTTTGAGGAAGAACCATACCAACTCCTTCACCCTTACCTTCTATTTTAGGACCACATCCATTCATCATTCACATAACCTACTCTTCCTCCAAAAAACCATCTCCCCTTTCACTACCTATAACAAGCCCATCTCTCAGGTCATCATCATTCCTCACCAACCTTTCCCCATCCACCTTCCCATATATTAGAAACTCATCATCTAGACCTCTAATTCCTAAACCAATTACAACTAAACTAATTCTTTTGAAACCTCTAGCTAGGCTTACTCCACCAACCATACCTCCTATTAAAAATCCCTTACCCAATAAGGAACCTAAACCAAAAACCCAAACTCCACCATCTCCAAAATCATTATTAGAGTCTTATACAAATATATTACAATGGCTCTTTCAAGATTATACCATTAACTTACCCCACATCAAGCCTTTTGACCCCACTTACCAAAATCCAACCTAGTTCAATAACAATCTAATTTGTCTTTACCATAGAACACCTAGGCATGATACAGAGAAATATAAAGCTCTCCAAGCTATCAATCATGGCCTTTTATAGAAAGATGATCCATTTGATGAACCTTATTTAATCCCTTTGGCTCTTTTACCACCTATCAAATCCTCCTAACAATCATCTCCTTCTCTACTCTTACTAAGAAGTGAAACAAAATAATCAAAGCAAGTAACCACTCCCCTTATCCATACTATTCATATCATAACTTAGTTTATAGCCCAACATAAGGACAAGGGTAAAAGAGTCCAAAAAATGAAAAGGGTAAAGCCAAGACCACCATTCCATGGTCTTATCCTTCAACTCCTCAACCAACCAACCAAACCCAAAAGGCTACACCTTCACCTTCACAACCATCCAAGCCTAAAGTATCCATTTTGGGATCCCCTTCATCTTCCAATGCACCTTCATTCATCCAACACTTGGTGATAAAACAACTTCACCAAATGCACATCAAAATGAATCTTTATGACTTAATTATCACCTCACCTCAACATCATCAATATTTGATCAAATTAATGCCTTCCATAGAGGTTCAACTAGATTATCCCTAACCTCTTGCATCTTTGATTGGAGCTATCCAACACATTGCCAATGTCACCTTTCAAGAGTCTAAAATCCCACCATATCATAATGATGATCTTGATCCCCCTCTTTTTATTATATCATCCATCAGTCATACACATGTCAAAAGGGTCATGATTGATGGGGGAGAGATTATCAATATCATCTCATCCCATGCATATGATCAAATTAAACTACCTAAAAACATCATTCAAAAAGCTTAGTGGTTCTCCAATCATTTAATGATACTTTAACCACTAATCTAGGGCTAGTTATTTTCCACATCCATTTGGGGCCTTGAACCATTCCTAAATTGTTTTATGTTATAGATATTCAATTTAAATATAATGTGTTACTTGGTCACCTCTGGATCTGTACTATGGCATGTGTCCCTTCTACCCTTCACTGATGCATCAAGTTTGAACATGAGGGACAAGTCATTACAATAAAATCTTATCTAAGTCCCTTTGCTTCTTGTAATATGACATATTAACCCAATGATGTTCTTATTCCATCTTCACCCTCTTCATAGCCAACTACTAGCTAAACCACCATGTCAAACCAACCCACCAACACTTATATTTTCAACAATGGTGAAGCATCCTCTAGTTCAACTATTTATTCATCATAAATCCTAGTTGAGCACCCCTTGCAATCTACATTCCAATGACTTACACTTAGGTAATATCAAATTTTAGCTTTGGATACTTTTCCCTCTCCACATGAATTTGAGAACCTTCATAATGATCCATCCTATGATCTCAATATTGGTACCCTTGTCCCCTTTGGTCTTACCAATAATAAAACATATTTTGTCTATGGGGGACTTGACAAACCACTTCCTTCTCCCACCAACATGCCTTGTATCCATCCATTCACTTCCAACTTTTCTTATCTTAGCAACCTGACCTTTTCCAAAATGTACCTTCATCAATGTTCTTGGAAAGGGTTTGGGTTTGGCCTCTATGAACAAGGACCCCATGAACTTCCTACTATCAAAACTCAGAAACCTTGTGAGTTATTTGGCATAGGGTATGTTTCCCAAGAAGAGCCCATACCAACCTCACTAATACCACCTCTCCCATTTGGAGAAACACAAAACTCACCAATTCCACCTCTCCCATTTGGGGAACCACCAGCCTCACCTCTCCCATTCGAGGAACTTCTACCCTTATCAACCTCATATTTCCAATTTTAAGAACCTCTACCATCACCAACTCCATTTGAAGATAGTGAAATCATCCTACCTAAATTTTTTAATCAACACCATCATTTTAGGTCCCCTAACTTATCAATAGGAAGGTCAAACTAAAACCATTCCTCTCATCCACCATAAAATGATCACACATGATTCTCCCACAATTAACACCATCCAATGTCAAGATGATAAATCGATTCTTACCTATCTAGGTGTAGAGTATTCTTCCCTTGAAAAATCCATCTCTCTTGAAAACCAAAAAATTATAAATGAATCAACCATAGACGTTAATTTGGGTACATAGGATAACCCTCATATTGTCAAGATTGGGCAATCCTTAACTCCTGAGAAACAAAGAAACTATACAACCTTCCTTCATGATCATAGCATAGTATTTGCTTGATCTTATTAAGATATTCATGTTATTGACCTATCCATTTACCTTCATAACATCATCACCCATCTTAAAGTTAAGCCATTTTGATCAAAACTAAATCAAAGCCATCCTCGTATAGCTTTTCTTATCAAAGAAGAACTTCAATGCCTTGTATCTATCAATTTCTTTCAACCCATTGACTATCCATAATGGGTCTCTAACATTATTCCTATCACCACACCCACTGGGGAACTCTACCTTTGTGTGGATTTTTGGGTTATTAACCTTGCATGCCCTAAAGATGAATTTCCCTTACCTAACATCAGCCAACTTGTTGATCTTACCACTGGCCATGAAATGTTATCCCTTATGGATAGATTTTTATGATATAACCAAATCATTATTTCCCCCCAAGATCAACATAAGACATCTTTCATCACCCCATGGGGAACTTTCTACTATCACATCATGCATTTTGACTTAAAGAATGTAGGACCCACATATCAATGAGTCATGACCTCATTCATACCATAGTCAAAGACTATGATGATGATTTGCTCAAAAAATCCAAACATCACCAAGATCACCTTGCCATTTTAGCCATCATTTTTGAAAGACTTATCCATTATCATATCAACCTCAATCCAAAAAAATGCATCTTCAGGGTCTTATCAAGAAAACTTATAGGCTTCATTATTTCCCTTTGAGGAATAGAAATAGACCCCACAAAAGTCAAATCCATTCTAGAAATGACTCCTCCTACTAAATTAAAACAAATTCATAGCCTGTAAGGCAAACTTCAGTCAATCTACCATTTTATCTCCTAGCTATCTTATCACTATCAACCCTTTCACCACTTCCTAAAAAAATATACCTCCTTTAAATGGGCCAAGGAGTGTCAACAAGCCTTTGATGTAATCAAGGAGTATCTTCTTTCTCTGCCTATCCTTATTCTCCCAAAATAATATTAACCCTTTTATTTATACATATCTATTATTGATCATTCCTTAGGAGCCATACTCGCTCATTATAATGACCAACATAAGGAGAAAGTTATTTATTACATCAACCACACCCTTATTGACTATGAAACCTGATATACCCATCCAAGAAAACATTTCCTTGCCTTAGTTTTTATCACCTCTAAACTTTGTCACTATCTTCTTAACCAAAAAACTTATGTCCTTACCAACATTTACCCCCTCAAGCATATGCACTCTAATACATATCATAACCAACATATGGCTCAGTGGCTCATCCTTTTAGCTAAGTTTGATCTTGAGTTTCTTTTGTAAAGGCATATTAAAGGACATGTCATTATAGACTAATTAGTTGAAACCCATCTCCCTAATAATCAAACTCCTCTTTTTTCCTTTCCAAATGACTCTATAGCTACTCTTTCTTCAGAAGAACCCACCTATAAAATGACTATGTATTTTGATGGTTCTACATGTCAAAATGGTGGGGTGTTGGCATAGTCCTCATTCTTATTAATGGATAATGTCTCCCACTTTCTTTAAAACTCAATTTTTAATGCACCAATAATATAGTTGAATACAAGGCCTTGATCATAAGTCTCTAAACCACCCTAGCTTTAGGATTCAAATTTATATGAATCTTTGAAGATTCTCAACTTATTATCAAAAAAGTCATGGGAGCCTATCAATGCAAAAATGATGTTATTCATAAGTATAAACAACTTGATGATAAACTATTAGTATCATTTAACCATTATACCATCCAATCAATCCCTTGCTCTACAAATAAATTTAAAAACACAATGGCTTCCCTTGCATCCCAAATTCCATTCCAACCTACTGAATCTAAACTATTTGTCACTATACACCACTTTGTCACTCTATCTTACCTCATTCTGGATCTTTCTACCATTTTCTAGGTAGAAATATCACATTTAGACATTTGGTATGACCAAATATTTAACTACCTTAATATTGGTGTCCTTTTGCCTGATCTTTCAAGAAATGCTCATAGAGATTTCATTCAAAGTACCTCTCACTATTTAATACTATGGGAAATTCTTTAAAAATGAGGCTTTGATGGCCTTCTCCTTTGATGTCTTTATATTCATGAAATTCCCCATGCTATCAAAGAGACTCTTTATGGGATATGTGAGGGATATTTTAGTAGTCTGACTATTGCTAAATGTATCCTTCATCTAGGTTATTATTGGCCCACACTCAATCAATATTGTTGTGATAATGTAAATAAGTGTGTCAAATGCCAACAACATGCCAATTTTCATCATGCACCCACTCATAGACTTCAAGTATCTAATGATTTTTGGCCTTTCTCATAATGGGGCATGGATCTCATCAGAGAAATCAACCCTCATTCATCAAAATGACACCAATTCATCCTTACCACTACCAAATAATTTACTAAATGGGTGGATACCATCCCCTTTATCTCAATTAAAGTTGAAAACATCATTGAATTCATCAATCACCACATCATTTGCCATTTTGGTGTCCCTCACAAGATTATCACTAATAGTGATAAATCTTTCAAGAACAAAAAGCTCCAAGCTCTTTGCAACACCTTCAGTATCAAACTTAGGCATTCCTCCCCTTATCAACCACAAGATAATGGATAGGTAGAATCCTCTAACAAAACTCTCATCAAAATTTTAACTGAAGTCACCAATGCTTTGGTAAGGGATTGGCATTTGCACATCCTATTTGCTTTGTGGGCCTATCATACTAGCATTCAAACCTCTATGGGTGTTACCCCTTTTTTCATTGTCTTTAGGGAAGAATTTGTTTTACCACTTGAATTCCAAATACCCTCTCTTCATATATCCTTATGAGACATCAATTCTGAGGAAGATTATCATCAAGAACATCTCACACATATGGAGCTCCTTGACGAGCATTGCCTCACTTTCCTTAGTCATCTTCATGTCTATCATGAGCGTTTCACCCACACCTACAAAAAATGCCTAATAGTTCAATAATTTAACATCAGATACCTCATTATTAAGGAAAACCATCACATAATAAGCATGGAAAAAAACAAAAGGGGCAAGTTTTCCTTCAACTGGCTTGGACCCTATATTATAACCCATAAGTATGGGTCAGGAGCTTATCATTTGTCCTCTCTTGAAGATAAACCATAACTTGAGCCTCTCAATGCTTCACATTTACATCCTTTCTATTGTTAAAGCCTATCTAACACACCCTATTGTCTAATTTAAGCTCATCCTTTGATTTTAATAGCTTCTCACCCTATTCCTCTTAGGGACATGTGGTTACACTAGATCCATGTGATTATCCATCAATCATTTTCATTCAATCTTAAATGTGGGTACCACAACTCTACCCATGACATGGTTCTCATGGATAATTTTCATCTTTTGTTAGATGGAATCCCATGGCCACCTATACTTTAAGACTCCTTCCTGTTATCACATAACCACCGTATTGAGGCATAGTTTTCCCCTTACAAATGGTCTTGATCTAAGCTTGAAATAGATGCATCCATGTCTACAAAACAAAAGTTTAAGATT
Source organism: Torreya grandis (assembly GCA_037957365.1). Lineage (NCBI taxonomy): Eukaryota > Viridiplantae > Streptophyta > Pinopsida > Cupressales > Taxaceae > Torreya > Torreya grandis. The sequence goes on from JARHVA010000078.1 coordinate 8,635,489, forward strand.
TTTAGTATACATATTATTTGGGTTCATTATCATAAGAAAAATAAATCAACCACTCCCTCAAAGGATAGTTTTCACCTAAATGATAAAATGATAGACTATTCCCTCCAAGGATAGTTATCAAAACTCAGAGTTAGACCACTCTCTCTAAGGATGTCTAATCTAACATGATAAATAATATTTAGTAACCACAATTAGCTCTATTTTGTAACTCAATAAAGTTCCCACCTTGATCAGCTTCACCTCTTTTAAATAAATGCATGAACCTATCAAAAAGTTAACATTATCCTAAAAAACTACAACTGGTTCTCTTTTAATATTGGTAGACTTCTCATATCAATCAGTCTATCCCCTCAAAAGATTTACACTAGTCTATTTTAGTTCTAGACATCACCTAAGTAAAGGGGCGAGTGAACCCACACAGGGTTCCCTATCTAACACTTCTTCCCATACCTACTTATCACTACCCTCCCTTTTTCATATCACATCTATAAATAAAATGATTCTAAGCTCACTTGACACATGGTGTTTATATGACACACCTTAATACTATTAAAATGTTAATTTGATGTGAATGAAGGGTTCACTTTCACTAAGATCCTATCCTCCTTGTGGGGTATAATAAGATACTTGCCAAAGAATCTAGCATGCCCCTTTTCATTGTCACCCACACCTAACCTACCTATTAAAACCAAAATCATTCCACAAATCAAAGCATTAACATTTAAAACCAACTAACTTATCATACCTAGCTAACCTAATTAACCAACCTCGCATCAAAACATTAAATTAACCATTATGAATAACATTATAAAATAATACTTTATCACATACATATATTAATTAATCAACTATAACCATTAAGCATCATCAAAAATCAACACATCTTGATCTACTTATCATAGCATAATTAGCATTAAAACATAACCAAATGCATCATTATATAAACACAAACATATCCATCAAATAAAAATCAGTCATCATCAACATCTCAAAATGAAACCATATCATATATATATATATATATATATATATATATGCAATATAAAATGTCTATACATCATAAATCATGATCAAAATACATCTCACATCTTTAGCGTGCAAGCCAGTCTCAAAAGTGGATCATATACATATCATGGCCCTAGTAGAGCACTATCTCTAGCCCCACTAATACTTGTACATGTACTAGGTAGAGGCCCTACTTGCTGACCCACTACCATATCCCACTACCCTAGGATCCCCAAAATTACCCCACCTAATAAACTTAGCTGATACTCTCCCCACCTCAACTCATTAGGACACTGTGCTAATACAATGCCCTCATAATACCTTAACTCATATATCATTGCATGATACCTAGTCTATGTGACATATCTGAGAGGTGTTTTACCTATAACTACTCTATTGGTCCATCATAAGGAGTCTCTCTTTTGGATCACCACACTAAGTGAGACCCTCACCTAGTCTCACTCCCCTATCAATGTAGTCATCTGACCTAGTAAGATGGCTAGCTACCCCTACAAAGCTATCACCTATGCATAGGCCTAGTCTCTCTCCACTATGACTTCTACTTAACCCTAAAGAGTCACAACATACCCCTTTAATGTAGTTATTTGGGCCTGAGCTACTGCTAGTGCCACTGCCACCTATGGGTCCCCCTGTGCTAGCCCCTATCTCTGATTTACATCCATCAGGTCCCTATCACTATCTCCAAAACCAAAATCCATTATAGTATATATACCTTGAAACCATGTAGGGTAGTCAAGTGTCATCCCTACATCATCACCTCCCCTTAATGGTAGTTCCTCAAAATCCAAAACCTCATCATGTGGTTGTGGCTCTAGAAGTGGATACATGAATCCTCCCTCTTTTACTATACAAAATTAGGATGGATCCCCTATACTAATCCAAACTATCACTATACCCTCTCAAATGGTATACACTTAGTCTCTCCTTCCCATTTCCCATAGACCCACCTCTAGCTCTATAAAGATAATATATGACTCTAGTATCCCTCCCATACAAGGCACTCTTTATATGGCTTCCATATTATGTCTCCATCCACCAAACCCTCCAGTACCTCTTTGAGCCAGTCTAGGTCATGTATACCATCACCTACCCCTATCATGGCCTTATCTCTCCTCAATCTATAGAAATCAACCCTATAATCCATCAGTAGATATCCCCAGTTGGTAAACCCAATAGATACATCACTTGTATGTGCTCGTAAGCATAGTAATGTAATGTAAATCCCACACTAATACCATAACACTTATATATTCTAAACCCCCATAACTCTCTATATATTTGCACCAATAATACTTGTACCCAGCCAAACACAACTCTACCTAGAGATAACTCAACCAACACCCTTAAAAACACACTAGAGTATTTCCCTCTAACTAAATCTAGTAATGCATAATAGGTAACCACTAACTACAACATAGTCAGCAAGTGTCTATCCCCTAGGGATATTTGGTATAGTTTATTGATAATTAACCCTCTAAAATAGAACTATGCATCACCTCTATCATCTCCATATAACATCTCCATACACTCATCCATCTCATCCCCCTCAATATGGTAGACGAGATAACCTTCAATAGGTAAACATGTAATCTAGTGCACATATTGTAATAAGATGCTAATCTCCCTTATCAATAACCAGAAGGTGTTAGTCATTGGATCCCATCTATTGATGAGGATGACTAGCATCTTAACATCTCTTAGGAGGCACTAGTAATGCCACATCACTTTGAAACCCACTGTCTCAATGTGTTGCTAGTCATCCATTGACATGGTATCCCTCACCTTTGTAAAGATTATAGGCACTCGATCTCATAGTTAGATCTGCTCTCATGCCTACAAAAAAATTCTATCATGAATTATGTAAGAATTTATCCCTATGAACATGACAAATAAAATAACTAATTATTTTCTCTCTTTTATCTCCCTAGTTGGTCCCTATAAACTTCTACCCTACCTCTTTACTATCCTCTACACCATAACACTATTTAAATCACCTACCCACCTTTTATACACCCTATAAGATTATCAATCCCAAAACAACCATTTGCATTTATAAGCAATTTCCCTATGCTTATTCCTTAAAAAACTATATATCTTTTCCCTAAACAACTATTTATTCAACTATTTAAAATAACTAGTTATTCCTACAAACACTTATTTAAAACCCACCTACAATTCTTTCCCCCCCATGCTTTCTTTATCCGACAAAAACCTAACCCCCCTTTTTTATCATCATCAGTTATTCCAACCATAGACATTCCCCTTGGGGTATTTTATACCCTTAGGGTTGACCATTGATTATTGGGTCAACCCTTGATGGTCACTTACAGGTAATTATTAGCCATGGGCTTTAACCCCCAACCTCCCCAAAAAACCCAAAAACACACCAAATACCCCCCTCCCATGCATTTTTCTCACTTCCTCACCCCTATCAATCCCTTTCTAAGTTTTCTAACCACCCCCCTCTATTTTTCCCCATACAGTTCACAAAAACCATCACCCTATCTAAACCCTAGGTTTTCAATTCCCAAACACAAATAATGTATAATACCTAAATTTAATTGTTTATTTCTATTATCATTTTATTATATCAATTTAACAAACAATACCCACCTCATTTTATGATCAATGGCACCTCCTCAAACTGTGCCTTGCCACTGGTGTATCTTTTGGATCCATCTCCACCACACTCTCACTCTTCCAACACCAATCTCATCTCAACACCTCACCCCACTCTCAACAATCCCTTTCACTCTTCATATGAATAAACCCAAAAAATGACAATACTCTACCAATTTTCACAAATGAAAATAATAAATTTTCTTCACCATTTCTTTTGCTTTTATTATGGTTTTAGGGTTTTAGGGACCTAATCATTGATGGTTTCCCAAACATTGATGGTTAACCCTGACCATTAATGGTTGGAGTTTTCCCCCTTTCTTTTTTAAATACCACCCTAAACATTTCCCCTTCAACTTTTTCCTCTTCTTCACCTTAACTTGACCTTGACCACACCCAAATGAGGAAACCTATTTTCCCTACACTCAAACTTATTTGGGAGTCACCCTCTCCCTAACCAAGAACTACATTGGCCTCAAGTCCATATTGGATGTATTATCCATGGGACTATGTAGGTAGTGTTTTCTTGCCTTGTGCATTAGGAGTTAGCTTGGCCACACCCCTTACCCAACCAACCACTTACCTACATTCACCATGATATCACCCCCATTTTTAGAACAAACCTATTCATACAATTTGTGATGACCTTGCTTTGGTCATTATTGAATGCTTTAACCAATTTGGCCTTGTTGAACTTTTTTTGCACCACCTTATGCGTAACCCAACCAATTGTGTTTTTCTCAAGTGCACTTCCTACCCTAGATACTTGAGTAAATATTGAACCTTTTTAGGACATTTTATATGCGTAATCTGATTAGCTATGACCAATGTTAGGGACCAATTCTCTTGTCACTTATTCTATAACCCAAACTTTATGTTATCAACATTGGCCATTTTTTGTCTTTGCATGATTTTGTGCCCTTAGCATCTCATCACACCTTGTGTACATAGTTATGTTTTAGTAACTACACCTTCTTTCATTTTATCAAACCATGACCTATATTCTATATTACATCATCAAATCCTAGTTTGAGGGGGAATACCCTCCTCCCATACTCAAGGCAATTAACCCTGAACTATCAACCTTTCAGTTTTACTTTATGACTTACTAACCTAAAGCTACATAATAAAAAGGGGAAAAATTTAGTCACCTAAACAAGTCCCCTTAAAAAAATTTAGTATCACATCACCTTGGACCTATTCTCAACTATTAGTTAACTATCTATCTAGTTAGCTCACCCTTTGTACCTAGCCACCAAACATTTTAATGTGATCTTATTGACTCTTTTTAACCCTTTTTACACCAAGGGTTCAATTTTTGATGGTCACCCTAACCATCGATAGTTACCCTAACTATTGATGGTTAGGTTTCTACCCATAAAACATAAAAATCATTCAACTATGGATGAGCTTGCATGAGAAAAATATAAACTTTCCCATGCACATGTCACAAATTTCATTCTTCTGAAATAGGCATCTTTATCCTCCCAACTTAGCAACTTTCCCTTAAAGCTTCCCTCCTCACTTAGCAAGTTTTTGATATAAATGTAGGGCTCTTGGGAGAATTATGGATAAAAATTTTCTCATATACAGGCTTTCTTGTTAACCTTGTATAGGCATCTGACATCCCAAAACCCTATCCATGTGATTCTCAAAATTCAAAGTACTATTATGCTACTCAAATATCTTCAACACTCAACTATCAAATCTTCAACATAACACAAGTACTTTATTTTATTTTCAATATTTTCTATTCTTCATTTGTTCTCTTGATCAATTAGTCTGAACCCTCTTCCCCACTTCTAATACCAACCTAATACCCTTTCATCCATAGATACCCCATTTCATCCACTTGATACCCTTTGTAACTCAATCTATAAATTCCTTAATAGGTAACCATAGTTGGCTAATATAACCATCAATGGTTATAGAAATCACCATTGGTCACCCACCCATCACCAATTAGTATAACCATTGATGGTCATCTTGACTACTGACTGTCACTATCATTCCAAAATAATAGTTTATTATTTTGACTCCACTTGCACCCTACCATATCTCTTTTATCCTTCTGACTAGTGCATAGCCCCTCTTTTTACCTCTCTAGACCTAACTACAATTTATCTCTTGCATGTAGATGACCTTATCTGGATTGGTGCATGAAGTTGACAACATATTTTACCTCCCCATTATCCCACAACCCTTCTTCACTGACCAAAGTAAATTTGCATTTGATTTAGCTCTATGTGATATGGTTTTCACATTTAATTATGAAGATGTTAATGAATAAATATCTATAATTTAGGAGGATATTGATATAGCTATGGAGTTCTTGAATAATTACTTTGATCATATTAATCATGTTTTAACTAGATATATTTGATATTATTTATCTAGCACCATTTCCATATATATATTTTGTAATTTATCTTTTATCAATAAACTTGAATGTTGAACAAGGGCTGACATCCATTTAAGGAAGCACATTCCTTTCTTTAGATTGGTTTCTCACCAAATATCCCCTTACCTTTCTATTAACACATTTTTCATGAGTTTATGTGATTTGTAGGTCATTCTTCCCTCACCAAAGAATAATTCCCACTTTTTTTAGTCATCAACAAGTGTAGTGTTTACTAGGTACATACCCTTTATCTATTATTTGTCCCCTCTTTTTAAATTAAAAAAATCAAGCAAGAAAAAGTATGGAAACATTTGGTACACATGTTGTGCATTGGGATAGAGCTCGATTGTGTGTTTTACTAAGCCTAGATCTAAGCCTCTAATATCCTTATAGATTTATGTAAAGATGTCGTCATATCTCCTATTAAGTTGAATAAAACCCTCAATATTTGGTGGGGAACATACCCTACTATCTTGTAGATCCTTCCTTTCTAAAATGACCATGGGTGTAATGATATCCTCCTTTGTGATCATGCTACATCCATCTCCTTTGAATTAGTCTTCATAATTGAAAATACTTTCTAGGGTAACTATTCCTTTTGGTAGCTTATTTCCCTTCAACTAGATGACTTGTTCCTCATATTAGGCTTACAACTACACCTAGCTGATGGCACAAAACTCTACCTCATCCTAGAAAAACTTGATGATTTGCTCATCACTCTCAAATACTTTCCAATTCTCTATATTGTTAAGAACTATTTGTCTAACCATGAGTTTGATGAGTTATTTGGACTCCTTCATTATGCCATGAAAGATGTCATATTATGTGCCTATGGTTACAAGCCTATCTACATTGACATTTTATGCTCTTGGTATGGTGGTGATGTTGAATGAGTTGAAGCTTTCAATCATATTCCATACTCTATGTTTGTAGGATTTCATCAAGCCATTCTTGGTCATCCTATGCATTCTTACATAGTTGACAACTAGTTCACTATCACCTAATGCATGTAGCACCTTTATTCTTCTCTTTTATGTAAGTTGAAGGCTTTGGATTAGTGCCTCATACTTGGTAGCATTATCTGTACATGTGAACTATAGTCTAAAGGCATGAAAGTATTTCTCCTTGAGGGTTGATACCAACATGATAATGGTTTTTGTATTATTCTTACTTTAGGAGCCATCAAAGTATAACTGGAGCATACCTTCAATATCCTTGTGCACCTTTGTGAGTTTAGGAAGCATATAATCCTCATCCATAATATAATATGGGCCTATCCCTATCTTTATGTTATCATATGGGTCACACTCAAAATGTGCATGCACCCATTTATCTATCAGGTCATCTTGCATCTCCTCTAGTGGGGTTATAGCCTCATAGAGAATCAAATTTTCTTCTTGGTTGAACATTGCACATTTTTTCTTAATTAGGTTGGGAGATTATGGTTCAACATGGCTCTTTAAAATAGGCTCTGACCTTATGGTAACTTTATCCCATATCTAGTTCTCGATAATATATGCAACCAATCTGAAGATAAATACCCACTTATCTTCATCATGGAGTCTTAAGATAGGTAGCTAGAAAAGTAGGGAGGTAAGTCAATGACTACAATGTCCTATATAATAAAGAGGCTTAGGCATTCATGTAGTGTAAGATTCAAATCTTTGATGACCCCAATAGCTTTGACCATCATGCTGTCAAATTAGACCACTCCTTTTGAAATAGGGGAATATAAAATTCCTAGAGCATCCACAATATTTTTAGGCATTACTAAGATACTTATGCCTAAATTGATCATGTATTTATGTATCAAATATTAACCAATGATTAAGGAGACATAAAATTAAGGTATCCTATTACTGATGTGCACTTTTACTTATTCTATTTTTGGTTGGCATAGACTCGTAGAGGTGGTGGCTGATAGTTAGGGTGACCTACACTCCTAAAATCCTTTTAATGCATCTTATAATAAATTTTATTGATATGGAATAGTGAGCACATCACACATAGTTACATTGAGATTCATCTTTTTCATCTTCTCCACTATGTTAAAGGGAACCTAAGATCCTTTTGGTGGTGGTATTGAGGGAATGGTCTCCTTTGGTGTTGACACATTAGTTTAAAGTGGTCCCTCCTTCTGTACATCCCTTTCTAGGCACAAAGGTTATGTAGGTGCTTTGGATTTCATGCTTGCACAAGTGTCCTAGGGCATAGAAGGCTAGGGCATGGTAGTTTGTATGGCCTCTTCTATATCTCTCATCTTAAATCTCATATTTAATACAACTAGAGTGCTTCCTCTAGTAGGAGTGCTACCTTGATTTACATAGTTAAAGTCCTCCTCTTGCCAATCGATGAATGCATACTCATCTTTTGGTTGAGATATCACTTATACTTCTCCAATATGTGAATTTTTACTAATGGTTTACTCCTATAATTGGGGAAAAAATTTCACCATAAATTCTTGATTCATGATTGAATTCATTCATATAGCTTGATCATGTGATTGGTTTCATGGGAGGTACCATTCATAATCCTATATTAGGTTATTTTGTGTTGGGATAAGGGCTCTAGAAGTACTAGCAACATCAACCTTTTATGCATAAGGTTCTCTATTATATGTGAATTAATTTTAGGTTTGTACACCACCTTGGTAGGGAAGTTTATTTGACTGGTATTATTGAGTGAAGGGTTGAGGAGGTCTATAATACTACACTTTCTACCTCTTAAGAGCAACAAGCTCATTTCTAAAACTTTACAATAGAGATTTAACTTCACACAATTCATTACAAGAGATTAAAAATGAATAAGGTGGGCTATTTGTAGAAGGGATAAGTGCTAGCATAGGTTGCATAGCTGCTTGGTTGGGAAGCGAGTCTATGAATATAGGCATAGGGGGCCTAGGCATAATCTTTCATGCTTGGATCAAATAGTTCTCCATTCATATTGTAACTTCATAGGTGTCAAGTAGAATGTGCCTCCCATGGAATGAATCATCACTACTATATCATCGTTAAGAGCTTTTAGAAAATATAAAAATGTATTTCTAGGTTATGGCTTACACAAAGGTGGGATTTTATCCTAGACCCTCTAAAATCTGAAGTTGAATTCGACCATCATTTCATGTGGGTTTTGCTTTATGTTAGTGAGTTGCTCTATCGGGGACAAGTGATCACTTCAATATTTGATTTATTAGGGATAACCTGATGTTAGTGCTCACATTTGTATAGGTAAATTATTATTTAATAAATAATAATAATCATATGGTAAATTAGTAGTTAGTTACATTGATATATTAATAATATATCATGTATAGTTAGTATTTGGTTATTCAAATATATTTTGATAACAATATATTTGAATAATATTTAGTTTGTTAGTTTGTTATTAGCTTGCCTTCCTATTTTATAGGAAATGGTTAGTCAGTCCTAGATATTTAATAACCCATGTATTATTCATATTTGTGTGTGAGAAATAATATAATCATATTGTTTAAAATATTTCTTGCATTCTATTTCTATGTTCGACTCATTTTTCCATATTTAATCTATGGAAATCTAAACTAGTTCTATCATCTAGTATCATAGCAGGTGATTTTGATGGTTTAATGAGTACATGGGAGAAAATATGAGTTAGTTGTTAGCATTTTCTAGTTACAAATTTTTGGTATTTACTGTTGTATCTAGTCAATGTTAAATCATGGCTTGCACATTAGTCTTGCCATGCATGCATCTACCACTACCATGATTTTATCTATGCCTTTGTAAATTTGGTTTGATTCTCAAAAATATTATATCACCTACTTGTGTGTAACTTCCATCTATTTTTGTGTTCTTAGTCATTTATTTGTATATGAGACTTTGTTGAATCAGTGAAAGGAATCAATATATTATAATGCATCTCTCAACATTATAGATTTAAAGCTTGGCATTTCATCCAATTTGTTAATGTATGATGAGTTCATGACCTAGGTTATCTAACTTTGGTTTAAATTAGAGAAAGGTGAAGCAAATATGTAGATCTATCAACATGTAGACCTCTCTCCAACATTTAAACCTATCAGATTTGATATCTGCATTCAAAACCTCATTTCACTTCAATGTAGTACATTTTGGTCTATTATTCACCCACCAAAATTACCATTACACTATATTTCTATCTACATTGGAGGTTCAAGAACTTATAATTATGGAAAATGCATTATCTGTCAAAGTCATTCCATGTAAGATGTTATAAAGTGAAGGGTTTTACTCTTCCTGTAGACATATTCTGACTGCTTATTTTAGTAATTCCCTTTACCATCCTTATTGTAGAACTAACACACAACTTTATATTTTCTAGTTTTATTCACTGTCCACCATGAAAATATACATTGGATTCATTTACCATGAAAATCATCCATTTACAATCTCATGATTAACTTGTTCAATGTTTCATTGCTATCAACTACCAAGCTCAACTCAAGTTCCTCAAATCTATGCATATAATACAAAATGTGAAAAGGAGTAGAATCCATAGTCAATCTAATGATAACAAAATTTGTAGTCATTTTCAAGTCCACCAATTATTCTTACATCATCCTAACCATGGCATGTTTTACACATCACTTGATTTCCAACCTGCACTGGCACATAGACTCTCTCATCATGTATCTATTCATGCATAGTCTTTATTTATTAGGTTTTAAAATTTCATATTGTAAGGTTGAGTAATAAGTCATGTTAAAATATTTTTTGTCTTTGTCAATATCATAGCAAAAGTTTATACATATATATATATATATATATATATATATATATATATATATATATATATATATATATAGGTTTAAATTTATAGTTTGTTGTCATGCATTTGAAGTGAATGTAAAATGATCAAAGTCTTAAAGTCAAAAATACAATGATGTGTCCATTAATAATAAAGGTTATTATTTATTATTTAAATTAAATGTCATAATAAGTCAATAGTTTTTATTAGGGTTATTATTTTCAAAAGTCATTTCTTAATGGTCTCTTTAGTGTTTTTATATCAATTTGAGTTGGATCAAATAAAATTTGTTATCAAGTCATTGAGTCTTTTATATTTTAAAGTCTTTAGGATTAGTCAAGTTTAAATTTTTATGTTAAGATTATGTCCATCCAAAATCCAAAGTGTCAATGTTATCTTTTTTGTCAAAAATTCAAAACTAATTATTTGTACAAGGATACATTTTCTCTTATACGCAACGTCCTAAGTCATATGTCTAGACTATGGGGGGGACTCTATTCCCTTCAAAAATGGCATGCAAATATTGAGCTTCATCAACACATCGGATAAGTAATTTTTAGATACTAGAGGTTATATATCCTCTCATCGTTCACCAATAATAGGGCCCATAATGATTTGGTGACATATGTAGTGTAGTGTCTTTTTCATAATTTCCATTGTGTGTGAAAATAAAGAACATAAATACATTATTGTTCAAATATTGAAATAAGTGAGCATTATATTTTTTATTTCCCCTTGAGTTAAAAATATTGATGAGGGATAATATAATGTTGTAGCATTGTGTAGGTTGTGGGTTAACCTATAAAATCTTCTAGATGTTTTTGGTTATTGGTTAACCACATAAAAAACCATCCTTTGTATGTCAATTGGTGGTAAACTAAGTGTAAAACCATTCATTATTTGTAGGTTGTTGGTAAATTGAGTGTAAAACCATCTAATGTTTTTAGGTTGGTGGTTAGCCTAGTGAAAAACCATCATGTGAGTTTTTGTGGCAGTTGCAATATAAGATGATGTCTTCCCCATGTTTTCACTAAGGGGGGAATGTTATGGGTAACCTAATGTTATTTCTCACATTTTTATAGGTAAATTACTATTTATTGAATAGTAATTACCATATGGTAAGTTTTTAGTTAGTTACATTGATATATTAATAATATATCATGTATAGTTAGTATTTGGTTATTCAAATATATTGTGATAACAATATATTTGAATAATAGTTTGTTTGTTAGTTTGTTGTTATCTTGCCTTCCTATTTTATAGGAAATGGTTAGTCAGTCTTGGTTATTTAATAGCCCATGTATTATTCATATCTATGTGTGAGAAATAATATAATCATATTGTTTAAAATATTTCTTGCATTTTATTTCTATGTTTGACTCCTTTTTTCCATATTTAATCTATAGAGATCTGATCCAGTTCTATCATGAAAATCTTGCATAACTCTTCACCAAGCTCATTCTAATTATGAATGGAGTTTGGTCTCAAGCCTCAATACCATTGGAGATTTTTTCCTTTGAAGGAATAAGCAAGTAGTCTGACTATGACATTATCCTCAATAACATGGTGCACTGAGTAGATATTCATGATATCTTGAATATGCTCCATAGGGAGAGTTGAATTTTTGCCTATGAAATATGACAAAATTTTGAGGGTTACCACTAGAATGTCATCATACTACATGATAACTAATAGACTACCTCCATTAAAAGTCACAAACACTTGATTCCTTGGTGCATCCATGAATGGGATTGAGAATAGCCCCCTTCTAGGCAAAGAAAACCTTCCAAATGGATGGGTGGATTGCACTTTATGAGATTACTATCTTGCATTACTCCTTTTGATAAGGGATAAATATGCTCTAACTCAACTTCTTCTCGATGGCACTAGAATCTTAGTGAAATGGAAATCAATACCTCTTGTAGATTATCTTGTCTCTCTTAGCATATATATAAGGGACTAATATTTTTGGACCAGAGATGTTTAGATTCACCAAGAGATCTTAATATGTGTCTGTTACAACTAAAGATGTCACCAATTCCTTAGCTCTTTCTTCAATCATTGGTCCCACTAAGCATAATATAAATTATTGTCATTAAAAGCATGCACCCATGGATTCTCCATAACATGAGGGTGATTTGTGGTGGGTTTCTTAGCATGAAGGTATTGTACAAGGAAAAAGAAATTATGATGCTAGGCGTGGAAGTTTTATCACTCATCTACACATGCAAGCATTGATTATCTCATTATAATGATGGGAATGGCCCTAAGGTGTGGGACCCTTAAACTCCTTAGGATGAGCCTCAAGAGTAAGCCATATTCTTCCTATTATAAGTGTATCTAGTTTAAGACCAATGCGTAGACCTAAAGAGAAGAAAGGTAAATCTACTACTAGCTTAAACCTAAGATTTAGAGGGAAAAGGGGAAGGAAAAGGTAAGATGTACTAAAAGTAAAAGAGGTGATGTATCCATAATAGTATGAGTCCTCCTACTATCATAAACACACTATAAACCTTTAAGAATAAGACATATCCATAAATATTCTACCAAAGACATTCAAAATAGATAAGTGTTTCATATGGAGGTACAAAAACACATCACAACATTGAGAGGGATGAAGGTTATCCATAGATAATACCTACATAGACCTAAGTGTTCATAGAATATGACCTACAAATGAGTTTTGAGTTTAATGAGGAGGTGATTAAAATGGACAATTGTGAGAGGGGAGAATATTACCCATAGAAAAGGATTAACAAACACAAATAGCATATAAATCATCAGAAGAATGAAAGGAGGTGAACTTAATTCTTGTTAGTCTAATCTAGCCAATAAAAATTCCTTTAGAGGGAAAATGTTAGTAGTTTGATGTTGATAAAAAAATGTTGACCCCTTTACAAGTGAATAATTAGGGTTTATAGTGAATAAACTTGTTCTACAATAAATGTGTCACTTATGGTGATAAACATAGCTTTAATTCCTTTATGACACCATGTCCATGCCTTTTAATTCTATCTAAAAAATAGTATTTGGAATTGATGGAAATATTTTTTTGAGGTACGTGTGTGTATTGAAAAATATAATATTTCCCAATCAAGGTCAGGGGGTAGTGTGTACTCATATTCTAATGTCTAATAGCTAATTCTACATTTACTAGCTCTGATAATGCCTTGAGCTTTGCTCAACTACCTTTAACCACCTCTTTATATCCTATTTCCACTTTTTAATTATTGTTTAGGTTCCCCTTTTGGATTATCATGTCATCATTGTGTGCATTGAAGGACTTGGCACATGTCCTTTATTTTTTAGGATATGTATGTTAGACTATGTATGCACCCTTTATTTGGAATTGCTCTCATAACAAGGTGTGCATGAGAGTCCCTTAAAAAGTTTATCATGTGGATTTTAGATTATGCTTTTGTGAAGTGATGGGGCATAGATGCAAGGTCCTATGTACTAGCATGAAACCTTATTAAATTGGCATATGGAGGTCATTGAATAAGATTACATGTGAAGGATGAATGTCTTCAACACATCCTTCATGATTTGTAAACACTTCCTATACTTTCCCTTTGATTATCCCTCTAGAAATTGGAGAGCCATGTCTTTGAGCTCGTACACCCTTTTGGATTGTTTGATGAAGGATCTTGTGTTGGGGTGCACATCAAGGACTCCTAGTAGGAATGAACTATCACTTTTTTGCCATGCAAAGTCGTGCTTGGATACCTTGGGCATAAGCATAAAGAGGGGATATCTACACACATTTTACTTAGAGTGATTAGAATAACATAGATACACAACTCTTTTTTAGGGACTTGGCAAGATTTAAACTGACTAGGGGTGACCTAGAAAGTCAACAAGTAAATCTATCACAAGTTTGACAGAAATAAGAACTGATGGCATACTTAACCAAAGTGGAGAATTATTCTATAAGACCATATTTGAAGACCTCATCCGAACCATAATAAATAATTTTAGAGTATAGGTCAAGGGGATAATATATAAGACCCATGATAACCTACAATAATTGATAAACTTTTATATAAGTAAGCTCCTTAGTATAGAGACTCTTTATGTGGAGATAAGGGCTAAATTGAAAGAACATAGAAAATTAATGGATAGGCTCCCCCAACCCTTCAAGAGACCCTTATTGGACTTTAGGATGATTGAGAATTATTTTAAGGTGAACCATGCTCTCTACCTCCAAATTAAATCAAATAAAGTGGTTTCACAAGCCACATCACCCCCATCAACCATCTCAACTACCTTAACATCTTCAATGATCGGGCCCACTATTACAACAACTTCAATGGAAATAGTCACTAGAGTATAAGTTTCCACCACTAAAACTACCTCATCATAATAAATTCACTATGAAATAATGTTAGTTAATGGTATCATAAGTTTTTTTATAATATTTTTTGTCTATTAGAGGCATCCTTTGCCAAGTGTCCCATGTGCACTCCTTCGAGAGATATGTTTTGAAACAGATGTAAACTTTGAGAATGGCTTGAGTAATGAGGTGCCCCCCATCCAAAGCCTATTTATACATCTCCCACATTCTAAAAGGGATTATAAATTTTGACTTTTTAATATATATATAAAATACTTTGAGTTGTTCTACAATTCTATGTTGTATGGTTGTCTCTTTAATTTTTGTGTTATATTGAATATGTGTTTTTGATTTAACTAGTAGCTTACTCTTTCCTAATATATGCAATAAAAGTTTCAAGTATCTTGTAATAAATTAATAAGGTTTTATTAATTAGAAAGTGTAGTAGTAATTTAGGCTGATAGATCTTATTTCTTAGTATAAGATAACTAAGTTACTCTTTAGAATTTATATAGATATGTCATTTGGTTCAGCTTCCTAAATTGAGCCATAACTAGTCAAATATGCTCTTTGGTATTCTCTATAATCTTGAAATTAAGATATTTTATAATATTCTAATAATAATCAATCTTTATCTAATAACTTAGATCTAATTGCATCATGTCCCTTAGACCTTTTCACTATGTTTGTCATTTCAATTTACTAAAGTAGAAGTCCATAAGCATTATTTATTTGGCATTTGTCCTTGTCCTAGAGCTGGTTAGGAAAAATTCATGTTCTTTGTTTGCAGACCTTCTTTTTTCCTTGACCTTACCCTCTTTTTTTGAGTTTCTTTGAGTCTTATCCACGTTATATTAGACCCATCATCACCCCCATTTGATTCAATTACATCTAGGATCCATATCTGAACCAACCAAGTTAGCAGTTGCATTGCTCATAACTATTCCACCAATGGTCACTACAAGACCCAATACCTATAATTCATATCTTGGAGTGAATTTAACCTTCACAAAGATCCCAAAATGTTATAGGTTACCTCATATATGTTTTCTAGTGTGTGTAAAAATCATAACAATGAATTCCATGGTCCACACTATCACAACTCAAAAAGGTAAAGGTGACCAACCTATCCCACCACATGTTACTCCTAATCCTAGACTTGTTATCAAATCAAAATGATATTATCTTATTTTCCAATTGAATAACACCCATTCTAAAATTTCAATTATCAAACACCTAAATCAATCTACTATCTACAAGGATGTTTTACATGGAGTATTACATGACACCTAAGTACCAAGTGATATTAAACTAGCCTATTTTTTAGATATTATGCAAGATATCAAAAATAATGCAAATATTATTACCTTTGAGCCATAACATTTACCATAAAAATATATTATTTTTCAATATTTTCCTTTCTTCATACAATTTAGGGTGATTTCTAAGCGAATCAAAAAAGTGTTAGTTGATAGTGGTTCAGACTTAAATATTTATGGCATGAATTTCTTAACCACCATGGGTATTAGCACAAATATTATTCAAAAATATGAAATGCATATCAAAGGATTTGATAATTCATGTATCCCCCCAATTGGCCAAATCACATTAGATATGTCATTGGGGATAAAAATAGTTCTAGCTACATTCTAAATAATGTCGCAATCATTTCACTATAACTTGTTTTTAGGTAGACCATGCATAAATACCATGGATGCTATCCCATTTACATAACATTAATTTTTTAAATTTATACATGATGAGACCTTACTCACTATTCTCTTTCATGATGAACCCTTCAAATTTTTCAAAATGATATATTGCAACATAGAAGGGATACCTAAAGTGGTACCGTCTCAACATTGTATTCTACTTGAAAAATATACAAACATATAAAATGGGGGAGTCAAGAACAATGAATCATTTACCTCAATAAATAAATAAATCACTAACCACTGAGGTGTACATAGATGCACATCAATATAAAATTTCATTGCCAAAGGAACCAATCATACCAAAACAAAAATAAAATCCCACATTTGAGCTTCCTACATTGATCAATACTAAACAATAAGATGACAAAGTTTTAGACTACTATGATAGTTGTGGTGAATTTCCTCATGATATGAATTATGAATAGTTATAAAAAACTATCTCTAATCAACTTTAACATATTTCAAATAACCTATTCATGCTTAAAGGTCCTAGCACATAAAAGTTAAATTCATCACCAAAGGATACAAAACCACATTTAAAAAAGGGAAAGAGAAAATTAATAAATGAACATGTGAATGTTTGTTATTCAATCCATCCCACTTAGATAAAAACATTAAGATAGCCTTGTAAGGGACCAATGAAAATACACCATGTGAATAATTTGGATTCCTCTCAAAAAACCTCCAAAACATACTATCAAGATCTTAGTAAACTAAGATGTTATAGATTGAATTCTTCCTATATTACTTGAGCATTAGATGGTGTTGGCTATATATTTTTTAGGATAGCAAAGTACCTAGGCAGTCATGGGATTAAATCCCCTTAATTTTATGGTGAATCTCCCATAGGATTTATGTCTATCTACTTCTAACTATTCACAACTTCCAGTTATTCATAGTTTATACAAATTATTCATAGGATATTTACAAGTCATCATGTTTTGGGGTATTACTTTAATCAAAAATTTCATGAACCATAACAGAGTGATTTTTCAGCAAGTAAGTAGATATTTCAGAGAATGTATAAAGAAGTCTCAAGAAATAGAGAGTAAAGAAAAGAGTAGAATGTGTGAGAATGAAGGAAATTGCAATTCACAACAAGTAGTTTTACATATCTTATTGAATATGTGCAAATAGATAAACATATAAAGTGTGATAATCCGTTTATCAAATTATTAAGAAAGATATGAACTCATATTCAAATTAAAAATATAACATAAATTTTACCATTTTATCCTCATAAAATTCATAGAATTATCTCCTTAGACATAAAGTTATTCAAAAACCAACTTTTCATCTTATTCATTTTAAGCAAAGTTCATACAAAAGACATGCAAAATCTAAACCCAAAGTTTTATATTGATTGAATTTTTTTTCATAATAGTTATAATTTATTTCTTGAAAAAAGTTACCATCCCCTTTGGCATGAATGCCTTCACTTATATTCATAAAATTTTAGATGTCAAAATTAATTAGGAGATAACTCCTTGAATTCCCATGTGTTGCATTAAAAATTTAAAACTGTTAAGAGACGTCCACCTTGAATTTATCTAGTGTGGAATGCAATGGCTAGTGACATGTAGTATTTATTAGTTTCACTGTTTGAATCCAATACAATCTCTTTACATGTCAGAAAATTTTTGCTCAATTAATTTTTTTTCACAAAATGACTTCAATTAATGACATTTAGTCAAGTTACTTGAGTCTTATATTTTATAAATAACTTACTTTTACAAGTAACTTATTCAAATTAAATTACTTACAAAGTAATTACTTATAATACATTTTCAAATAAAAAAGAATAAAATAGAAGAATTTGTTGAGAAGAGAAATAATAACAATCATTCCAATTCATGAACTTCATTTATGCACTTCTGTATGTATTTGATGTGTTGAAACATCATGAATTGGATAGATGCATCATATGATTTGGAAACCGATTGCCTTTTTATTTTTTTATCTCAGTAGATCCCATTCCAACTTCTTACAATATGCTTTCACCTTCTTAATCCTAGGTTCCATCCTCTTGACATCTTGTTGAATTTTTATTAACTCATTTATATATTTTGTTGTGAATGGATTAGAGGCCTTCTCATTTTTTTTCTTGAGTTGTTGATGTAACTACTTAGGTGTTCTAGGCTACTCACTTGACCAAACACTTGTGAGATATAAGATATAGTCCTCTAGATATATTTTTATATCTTGAGCATCTTCTTCTAGGGTCTTTATTTCTTCAAGAATGGCTCCAAAAATGAGCATGCAAAAATATATAATATTCTCTTCTTGTTTCTAAAAAGGTTGAAAAACTGAGTCAAGTTGTTGCCTTATGTAATAATCCTAAGTAAGTTTCAAGTATTTAAGAAATTTGAGTAGTAGTAAAGCCTTGAAAAATCTAAGAAACTCAATCTAAGTAACAAGGTATCACAATCTTGAGAAGGTTTAGGCAAGTTATCAAGTTTCTATAGGCTTACATCTTTAGGTTCCTCTCAGCTTAAAACATTGGGCTTCTCTTAGCTTACAATTTTAGGTTTCTCACAGCTTACAACTTTAGGTTTCTCTCAACTTACAACTTCAAGTTTCTCTTAGCTTACAACTTTGGGTTTCTCTTAGCTTACAACTTCAAGTTCCTCTGAGCAAGTTACAGGGGTTAGAAAACCTAATAAAGTAGAAGTAAGTAGTCAGAACTCTAGGTAAGCAATGCTTCTTAAGAACTCTAGATTGGTCTAAATATTGCTTTATGGGTTTACGAACCTACTTTACTTATATTTTTATAAGTAAAGTTATTTCATAATTCTAGTTTGAATTGGATGATGTAACTCAGGTTTGTGATGAGTTGTTACATCTCACTTGATAAGTAAAGTAACTTAGAGAACCCAAGTTGGCTTGGAAGTAAGCCCAAACACTTAGTTTTTTGATGTTCTTGGAAAAATGAATAAATGGGTTTTATGGTAATGACACAAGCAGACATTTTATAACCTTTTGGATCAATCTAAATAAATTTTGGTGATGAAATAAATTATAGTGAAAACCACAAAAATCTAGGTCATATTCAGGAGACTAACTTTTGACAAGGATAACTGACTTACATAAGGAAAAAGACAAAAAAATTAAAAAGGGGTAACCTAAAATCTCTAAGTGTGAATTTTTGGGGACACCAACTAACTCCAATTGAGGACATATTTGTTTTAATTAGAAAGAATGAAATAAAGATGAGATCCTAGTATCTCTAGTTTCGAGTCTTGTTTATTGGGTATGGATTCATGTAAAACTCAATCATGAAAAACCATAAAACAAACAAACAAGAAAAATATAAACACCAACACAAAAGGAAAAATTGAGATTTTATTTATATACATACAAGTGTTACCATACTTCCCAATTATTGTAAATCTTTAAGTGTTATTCCTCCTTGAATTCACCCTTGCCTCTGTTATAAACTATCCTACCTCTTTGCTTGCAATGTTTTCTTGCACCATCATCTTGCACTTTATGTGCACTCATTATTGCAACTTTCTCTCTATCATATGGGTTGTAGATGACCTAATGTACTAATGATGTACTTACACTCTTGCCTTATTTTGACAATACGTTCATGCTTACTACAAATACAAATGCAATTACTTAATTACCTACTTCAATATGTTTCCCTATTATCATGAATGCTTTTTCTTTATGCTCTTTGTTCTCTATTATGTGACCCTCAACTCCTAAAACTTGTTCTTCCTCTTTTTATTCCATCTCATCACCTTGCAATGCTTTTTCAAGTACTACCACTTCTACCTCTAATTTCTCACTAATTTTATATACAATCTTGTAATCAAATTCCATACCTTTGTCTATCATCTATATTTCATTTTTTAAGACTTCTATTAGGATTTCAAAATGATCTCTTTTTTATTTATCATTCCCATCACTCAGCTCGATATAATCATCTTCTTTCTCTTCACTCACATGAATCTCTTCCATCTAAAAGTGTTTTTTTTCTTCTTCTACTTGCTTACTTGGTTGTTTACTCAGCTTGTATCTCATATTTCTCTCTTGAGTTGCTTACAAAATAACTTATTTTGTCTTCTTTCATCTCTCATGGTTTCTAACATTTGAATTTTATTTTTCTTGATGTGGTCAATGATGTTAAAAGAAGGGATAGACATAGATATATTAGGAGTAGCCTTAGAATTAGAAGTGTGAGAATTGGGTAAAGGACTATCTTTTTTGAGGATGCTAACATCTAACCTGGGGTCTTATTTTTCTTTCCCTTGTTCCTTGGAAGATTTGTCACCAACTTGCTGAGTTTGTAATCTTGTAAATACTATAAAAGAATGACTATGATCATCTTGAAGAATTTTTTCATAGTCACTTTGTGATTCATATTATAGGTGGTAGTTATTAGAGTCACCAGTAGGATCTGAAAAATAATCATCATCAATAGATATTTGACCAAAATCATCATCTATATGATCTTCAGTAATATGGTTCTGATTCTAATTATTGAAATTACATGCAAGTGCATTCTTGATAGGAGTAGAATGAGCACCTTGAGTAATTTACATTTTAACTTACAACAAGTCATTAGCTAATTTATTTAATAAGGGATCAGTAGTGGTTGTTGAAGTAGATCAATCAACCTTAGAAGTTATCTTCTTAATTTTTCCAGCCATGATTAGATCATCTTCACTTCTATAGCAATGTCTTGAGCTATTGCTAAATCATCAAGATGTGCTCTACACAACTGATAACTTACCTATAGTAACTGACCATTGATGAAGAATCACTTTTGATTATCTCTAATGGGTAGAGCAACTTGAGTTATTTTTTAGAGTAATATATTGAACCTAGTAATGAATTCCTACATGTGTTCATGTGATTATTTTTTGAGCTGAGTCAATTGGGTGAGCAATATGTGTGAGTCTTCATTAGATTTAAACCTTTTTTCAAATTTCTCATGCTTAGTGGCCCAATTGGTTATGGTGCTAGGAGATAAATGATAAAACCATTCTATAGCTAAATCATGTAAGGTTTTAATGAAGATCCTGACTAAGATGTCTTCATGCTCAATTCCAATCACTCCATAGGCTACAAAGAAAGTAGCCAAGTGCTCATTCAAACTTTGTTTTCCATCTCTTGTGAACTTAGGAAAGTTCTTCCTTGACCCTTTAGGCAAGTCATGGAGAGGAGTTAGATTTAGAGGACCAATCTCTACCCCCAAGGGATAGAAAGTTGGTGTACCATTATTTGAGGAATAATAAATTGAGGATTTTCATGTTTGTGCTTTTTTGATAGGTGAGAGACTTGTTTTTCTCATTTTGGCTTGGTCAAGAAAGATGAAATTAAACCATTCTTATATTTTAAAAAAGTCATCAGTTTGGCCTTGAGCTCTTCTTGCCTTGGTAAAAGATCAATTTTCTAGATTAAAGTGTTGTAGTTTTTTTTTAGATTTTTGGGTTTACAAGAAAAGAATTAGGTAGAAGTTACTTAATATGTAGAAGTTTAGGAAAAACAAAGTGCGTCTCTTAACATGCAGTAACTCAAGATAGATAATGTGTTTTATTTTACACAAGCAAAGCTAACTTCATATAATAATGCATTTAAATTACATAAGCATGCCTTTAATTACATGTAGTATTTTAAACGATGGTTAGGAAAAGTGGTATTTTGTGCCTATCTCACTCTGTCTTATATGGATTATCTAATTTTAGTTATGGTCTAGTTAATTCTATGTATCCCCAATAGAGTCACTAGAAACTATTAGCTAGATATTTTGTAGACTAGTAAAGTATCTAGGTGGTCATGGGATTAAATCCCCTTCATTTAACAATGAAGTTCCCATACATTTTATGTCTATCTAATTCTAACTATTCAAAACTTCTAGTTATTCATAGTTTATACAAATTATTCATAGGATATGCACAAGTCATCATGTTTTGGGGTATTATTTTAATCACAAAGTTCATGAATCATAACAGAGTGATTTTGCAACAAGTATCTATTTCAGAGAATGTGTGAAGAATTTTTAGGAAATAGAGAGTAAAGAAAAGAATAGAATGTATGAGAAAGAAGGAAATTGCACTTCATAACAAGTAGTTTTATAGAGCATATTGAATCTATGCAAATAGATAAACATATAAAGTGTGATAATCCTTTCAAAAATTGATTAAAAAAGATATGAACTCATATTCAAATTAAAATATAACACAAAGTTTACCATTTTATCCTCACAAAATGCATAGAATGATAGTCCTTAGATGCAAATTTCTTCAAAAACCAACTTTTCCTCTTATTTGTTTTCAGCAAAGTTGATACAAAAAACATGCAAAAAATCTAAACCTAAATTTTCAGATTGCTTGAAATTTTTCACATAATAGTTAAAATTGCTTAATTATAAGAAATTACCATCCCCTTTGGCATGTATGCCTTCACTTATATTTATACAATTTTAGATGTCAAAATTAATTAAGAGACAACTCCTTAAATTCCCATGTGTTGCATTAAAAATTGAAAACCATTAAGAGATGTCCTCCTTGAATTTCTCTAGTGTGGCATGCAATGGTTGGTGACATGTAGCGCTTCTTGATTTCACTTTTTGAATCAAATACAATCTCTTTGCATTTTGTGCAACGTTTGCTCAAGTAATTTCTTTTCACAAAATGAATTCAAGTAATGATGTTTAGTCAAGTTACTTTAGACTTACATTTTAATAAGTAACTTACTTTTATAAGTAAATTATTTTAGTGACATTACATATAAGGTAATTACTTAAAATACATTTCCAAAGAAAATAGAAGAATTTGCTGAGAAGAGAAGTAATAACAATCATTCCAATTCATAAACTTCATTTTTTCACTTCTCTCTATATTTGATGTGTTGAAACATCATGAATTAGATTGTTACATCATCTAATTTGGTAATTGATTGTCTTTCCATTTCATATCTCAACAGTTCCCTTTCTAGTTTCCTACAATATGCTTTCACCTTCTTAATCCTAGGTTCCAACCTCTTGACATCTTTTTAACTTTTTATTAACTCCTTTATAGATTTTACTATGAATAAAGTAGAGGCCTTCTCAAATTTTTTTTTGAGTTGTTAATGCAACTGCTCATGTGTTCTAGGCTACTCACTTGACCAAACACGTGTGAGATAGAAGATACATTCCTCCCAATCTATTTTTATGTTTTGAGCATATTCTTCTAGGGTCTTTATTTCTTCAAGAATCACTCCAAAAATTCACATGGAAAAATATATAATGTGCTCTTCTTATTTTATAAAAGGTTGAACAACTAAGTCAAGTTGTTGTCTTATATAACAATCCTAAGTATGCGTCAAGTATTTAGGAAATTTGAGTAGTAGTAAATCCTTAAAAACTCTAGGAAACTCAGCCTAAGTAAACAGGGTATCACAATCCTAGGAATGTTTGGGTAAGTTATCGGATTTTTTTGGGCTTACAACTTTAGTTTTCTCTCAAATTTTAACTTTGGTTTTCTCTTAGCTTACAACTTTGGGTTCCTCATAGCTTACAACTTTGGGTTTACCTCAGCATATAACTTTGTGTTTCTCTTAGCTTACAACTTTGGGTTTCTCTTAGCTTACAACTTTTGGATTCTCTAATATTACAGCTTCAAGTTTCTTTAAGAAAGTTACTGGGGTTGGAAAAGCCAATGAAGTATAAGTAAGAAGTAGTCAGAACTCCAAGTAAGCAATGCTTCTTAGGAACTTTGGATTGTTCTAAGTAATTCTTTATAATTTTATGAACCTACTTTACTTAGCTTTTTATGAGAAGTAAAGTTGTTTCATAATTTCAGTTTGAACTAGATAATGTAACTCAGGTTTGTGATGACTGCTTACTTCTCACTTGATAATTAAAGTAACTTGGAGAACCTGAGTTGGCCTAAAAGTGAGCCCAAACACTTAGCTTTGTATCTTCTTGGAAAGATGAATAAATGGGTTTTATGGTAATGACACAAGCAAACATTTTCTAACCTTCTGGAGCAATTTGATGAAATTTTGGTGATAAAAGAAATTACAGTGAAAAAAAAAATTATAAGTCTTATTCAAGGGACTGAGTTTTTACAAGGACAACTAACTCACATAAGGTAAAAGATAAAAAATTTAAAAAGGGGTAACCCAAAATTTCTAAGTGTGAAATTTTGGGGACACCATATGGTATATCTACCTCCTAATGTACATAGATTGGGAAGTAAACTCATTCCTAAAAAGGGATCATTATATTTTACTTACCATTGGATCACCATATGCAATACCAATAAATGTGTATCATTGTAAAACCATATTCAAAAATTTAAATTTGAGGTGTGCATGAAAAATATGACTGAGCATACAAAATGCACAAATACTTCCAATCTTCCCACACAAAATCAATATGAAAAGTGACAAAGATTTGAAAATCTAACAATTACCATTAAAATTGATGGTGTCTCTTGCACACATTTTCAAGTTAACATAAAAAAATTGGAGACTATTTGTAATGTCTCATACTTACCTACATTGGGGCATATTATCAAAGAATTAAAATAGTATTCTATTTCCCCCAAATCTCTTTGATATATTTACTTACCTATAGCATGCAAACCCAAATTGATAAATACCCTCATATGGATAATGGATACCAAACCAAATCCCACATTTTGTTTTGGAAAATATTGGGCAATAGAAATGAAATTAATTATTGATACCATTCATATGTCTCTTACTTACCAATTCCAAAATAAACAAATTTGCATACTACATGATGGAAAAAATGATAAATCTATAGCAACAACATATGATATTCCCTTACTAGATGATATGGAATCACTCAAAATGATGTGGTATAATGGAAAAAATATGATCCTAAAAAACCATTAGATAGTCCATTATCTTCCAAGTGGAAGGCATGATCTCCTTGCGTTTAAATCAAATATTCTAAAAATACCAAAAACATTCAAATAATTTAAAATTACCAAAAAAAATAAATATATTCCTAGTTGTACTATTTATTATACATATTTGTTTTGCTCCATATTAGTATCTAACATATAATTATTTTCATATATACACATATGTTTCATGCTTCATTTGTGTGTGATACAGACATACCTAGATACTTGATACATTCACATATAGATGTTTGTATTTACATCCACTCATGTCCTAAGTACATTGGGGGTAACTGCTTCTTTAATCATGATACACCTAGGTTATATCATCATATGATCACTTTCCATTCTCATGTTTGATATTACTTACTTACACATGCCTATATACATTATTATAGATTTCATAATTTACATGACATGCTTTTTACTTAACATCTATTACAAACACATATGTTTAGGAACTAGTGTGTTATGTTCATGTTTGTTTCCTATTCTCCTTGCTTGATATTGTCTTGTATTTTATTGCCTATTTTGATCATTTAAATATGATCCATTAATTATATACCCAATGAAATCTTACTTATTTTTAAATTTAAATATACCATTATTTGGTGTATGTGGACATTTAAATATGTTATTATATGTTGTGGACATTTGACTCAGTCATGTCTTTTTAATTGTGTGGCATTTGAACATGCCCATTGTATGAGTTCTCCTTAGACCATTTTCTATTGATTTACTTTTAAGTTCTATTATGTGTGTGTTTTATTACTTGTTGAGCTTGTAATGTTACTCTCTAAATTTTTCTATGATCTACATTATGCATCTTAGGATTTGATGTGATCACATAACTATTTTCCTAACCACTATATCTACCTAGACATGTTACTCATATATCCTACATGATCCATACATAGCTTATACAATTATATTATATTTTTTGGCTAAGGTAACTACAAGCTTCTACTACTCCTCACATCAAAAAGGTGGGAATATTAATGGGGGCATGTCATAGATGCATGGCTTCAACACTTTCTTAGATTCTCTATATTATAGTTAGGGCATGTTATGGAAACATGGTATCCACATTTACACATACTCTCATATTATCTAGATTATAGTGAGGTCATGTTATGGAAACATATTCTCCATGGTTGTACAAATTATATATTTCATAACTATATGATCCATATACACATTTTTTGTAAAATTATATACATTAATATTATTACTATACCCAAGTTTCAGCATGAGACATATATGAGGTGCATATGCCATGTAGAGGGCACCTAGAATTATAAAATAAAATCATTGTTATATTTTAAATATTTTTATGGATTATTATTATACCTAGGTTGGAATTTTAAGGACTATTATCGAGACAATATACTACAGTAGTTGGTTCACTTTTAGAAGGTTGAGTTGATTAAATCACTCAATCTTACCAATCCTATAAGTTAGACTTGATTAAATCATATAACTTTACCATATTTATAATTTGGATTTGATTAAATCATCCACCCTCACTAGATATATATTTTGATTTGAGTATATCACTCACACTCACCAGATCATGAAAATATTTAGGTTACATGATTGAGATAAAACAAGCTCAATGGACATGTTTCAACTCACCTTCACATCAAGGTTGGGGGAATGTGTCCTAAAAATCTCTATATATATTTACTTAAAGGTTCATATTTTTCCTAATCTCAGATGTAATGTTTCATAATGAGTCATCCTTTAAAATCAAATTACTAAAAGGAAAGATAGTTGCATCAAAAAATAGGCATACTCTTAACCTTGCTCTTCTACTTTCAAGCATTTAAACTTATTTTATTTTCATATTTCATACACTAAATATATATGGTAACATCATCTTGGTTTTAGGTCAGTCACTAGTAAAACACTCAAGTTGGGATCATAAAAATACAAGGTGTGTTATACACACCCAAGTATGCATTTATTTCCTTTAAACTATCAATTTTATTACTATATTATGGGGAGAAATGTAGATACTAAAATATGATTTATGTATTAATATAGTCTTGTACACTTGGAAAATATGCATCATAGATGAACCTTTTAGTTATATACTTTATCACTATTGAAAGGCGCATGTTCTCTATTTATTTGTGCTTAAGTTGATTATCTCTTAGCATGAACATTTTTATTTTGATGACCAAAAATTATATACTATGTAAAAAGATATAAACTTGATTATTATTTATCATTGCTAGTTTTGGACCTGTACCTATTTTATAACCTCCTAGACACTTGCATCCTAGATAGACACTTGTTGTTAGGTTGTGGAGCTAAAAGCTTTAATTGTTGCAGACATGGAGGTTGATGAGTTCTAGGGATACCAGCATCGGTAGTATGACCGGCATTGGTCAGGGGTGAATAAAAGGGAAACCGACATTGGCAGGAGGTCAGCCAATGTCGGTCACCTCCAGGCAGATAGGGACCGATGTCGGTTACCTGTGGTAGTTTCAGAACTGTTCATTACATGAACAGTTAGTTCATTGAACTGAGTGTTTGCATGTTAAGGGCTAATTATAGTCTCGAGCTACATGTCTAATTATTGTAAATTAGAAGTCTAAGTTATTGTTTAAGTCTAGGATCTATTTATAGACCCATTGGCATGTATTGTAGTTAGTGCAAATAGAGGAAGGCAAGGAAGATCCTTCCAAGTGTAAGATCATTTGAGTTGCAAGTTGTTACAAGCTCATGGGAGAAGATCTACATGGTAAGTAAGATCACTTTGAGATCTACTTGAAGTACTTTGAGTACTTGTGTACTGGTAGGGTTATTACTGACTGGTTGAAGAGGTGAACACCAATTCTGTGTGTGAGTTGTGTGTTGGGACCATTTTTGGTAGGAGAGTGAACTCTTGAAGAAAATTACTATGTACACTTGAGGTGTGGGAAGCTTCTGAGAGGCGTGGAGAAGAAGTGGCATCTTCTTTATTGTATTTTCTTTCTGGATGAGTATTAATACAAGATTGTGTATTGTCTCTCATATTCTATGCTATTTGTGAATTCTAGTTACTTGTTCATTCTGGTATAATTTCATGTTTAGTTGCTAATACAAGGTAATCATATATACTCTTATTGGTGGAGTAGGATCCTAATAGTTGGTATCAGAGCTTTTGGTTGGGTTACTAATAGGTTGTATCAGATTTGGTTAGTGTGTGTTGATTACAGGTTACTCATAGGGGTTTCTATTTGAGTGGGAGTATAGCAATGGCAGAAGAAAGTAAGCTACGAATGGAGAAGTTTAATGGTAAGAACTATCAATTATGGAGGATACATATTGAAGATTATCTGTATCAGAAAGATTTGTACTTACCATTGGGTGGGGTTGATTGCAAGCCCTGGGATATGAAGGATGAAGAATGGGAGGTTCTTGATCGAAAGGCTTCGGGATCTATAAGGTTGAGTCTTGCATCGTCTGTGAT
Organism: Torreya grandis; assembly: GCA_037957365.1. Lineage (NCBI taxonomy): Eukaryota > Viridiplantae > Streptophyta > Pinopsida > Cupressales > Taxaceae > Torreya > Torreya grandis. The sequence goes on from JARHVA010000078.1 coordinate 8,664,677, forward strand.
TTCCAACTTATCACAGGTTAAGACAATGGTAGAGTTGATGGAATCTTTGGCAAATTTATATGAAAAACCCTCAGCTTTGAATAAGGTATTTCTTATGAAGCAATTATTTAATTTGCAAATGTTGGAAGGTGGATCTGTACATAGTCATCTTAGTGATTTCCATGGTTTGGTAAACTAGTTAAATTCAGTCAATATTGTTTTTGATGATGAAATTAAGGCTCTCTTAATCTTATGCTCATTACCTAAAAGTTGGGAGAGTTTGGTAATGGCAGTTAGTAATATTGCATCTGCTTCAAAAATCTTAAAAGTGGATGATGTTGTGAGTGTAATCTTGAATGAAGAAATTTGTAGGAAAAGCACAGGTGAATCATCAGGGAATGCTTTGAGTGTGTAAAGTAGGGGAAGGCAAAGAGAGAAGATAGAGCATGGGAGATCAAGGTCCAAGATAGGCAGGAGATCCAAGTCTAGGTATGGTAGAATAACCTGCTGAAAATGTGGAAAGCAAGGGCACTTAAAGAGAGATTGTTGGTTGGGTGAAGATCAGCATGAAGGACATGAAGAAGAAGTAGATGTTGTAGATTTTGTTACACAAGATGCTCTGGTATGTTCCTTAGATAAAGTAGAATCTTGGGTTTTATATTCTGGTGCCTCTTTTCATGCATCTCCAAATAGGGAATTTTTTCATGAGTATGTCTAGGGAGACTTTAGAGAAATTTATTTAGGGGATGGTAAGCCTTGTCAAATGGTTGGCAAAGGGAAAGTGAAGCTGAAATTGTAGATAGGCAACACATGGGTGTTGAAGGAGGTCATGTATGTCCCAGTTTTGGAGTAGAATTTGATTTTTATAAGAAGTTTGGGTGATGAGGGTTGCACAGTAACTCTCACAATGGACTCTTGGAAGGTTACCAAGGGTGCACTTGTTGTAGCAAGAGGTAAGAAAGTAGGTACGCTTTATCTATCTACTTGTATTATTGATTCTCTTTTTGGGTTATCTACTTCAGCTGTAGATTCGAAGATGTGGCTTAATAGACTTGGTCACATGAATAAGAAGGAGATGCATGTTCTTGAGTTAAAGGGTATGTTTTCGGATTTTAAAAGCATGGATCGAGATTTCTATATGCAGAAGAATAAAGTGGTGTTTCTTGAGGAATTCGATGTTCGTGACAAGAATAGGAAAGTCTTGGTTTTCAAGGAGAAGGTGATGGACAGAGATCAACACAAGGGGCTGAAGAATTCTGATCAAATCAAGGGTGATTTGGACAAGGGTTTGATCCAAAAGGAGCTCGCGAGTAAAGGTCATCGCTCACAAGTAAAACATAGAGACCGATGTCAGTTAGAAAACTAGTGTCGGTATCCATATAGGGGCCGACATCGACTATGTGCAGCCCAATGTCGGTGACTTAGGATAGATAAACATCAGTGTCGATCAGGGGGAATCGACGTCGGTGATGAGGCAGTCACATGGAACTGACGTCGGTTGGGTGCAGACTGAGATGTGATTGGCATCGGTCACTGAGATGGATTTTGGGCAGATAGCAAGCTATCAAGGAGTCTCAAGCACCCATATGGAGGACTTAAAGGGTAAGTAAGCCTCAAATTTGTCATTTCCCTTCTTTACACTAATTGTTGCTCACTGATGGTAAAGAACTAAGAAGTTATTAAAGAAGCAGAGCAGGTAGATCCAGGAAATAGTGGGAGCTTGGCATGGATGAAGGATGTGATTCCTTGGAGAAGAACCAAATGGGAGTTTTTTGGTGGATTTGCTAGCTGGAAGGAAGCACTGAGAGACGAATGGATGTTCAGGATAAAAAAGAGTGGGAATGGACATGTGAGATAGAAGGCCAGGGTATATGGTTTTGTGTTAGGTGCAGGATAATGGAGGTTTGACCATTGTGTTTCTCTTTACCAGGTTGGATAATATTAGCTACATTATCCTATTACTGTATTGTGTGTTTGTTGCAGGGTTACACTTATAGGGAGTTACTGAACTAAAGGTAAAGCTAGTTCAGAAGTATGTCATGAGGAATCTGGGAGTAGCAAGATTTTTTGGCATGAGTGTGTTCTAGGGACATGGAAGGTTATAGGTTGACTTTGTTTCAAGATGATTGTGTGAGACCGGTTAGCACGCCGATGGTTGGACAGTTCTATGAACAGTGTCTTGATTCACATAATGAGGTTGAGTACATGTGTACTAAACCTAAGTTTTCCCAAGCAGTGGGAGCTATCAAAAAGTTTGGAGCCAATCCAGGAAAGAAGCATTGGAGGGCAATTCAGTGGAGTCTTAGGTATCTGAGAGGGACTAACAGTAGGTCGACATGCTATGCAGGGTCAATTTCTTTTCTACATGGTTTGTAGATACGGATGTGGTAGGTGATTTGGATGATAGGAGGTGCACCATAGGATTTGTGGTGGTTGGTCTTCAAGAGTGATCTTGAAGAGGGATACAAAGCCAAGGGAACAAACTAGATGATGTATAGGTATAGGTATAGTTGCAGCTGTTTATCTCCAAGTGGAAGATTGTTAGGTTGTGGAGCTAAAAGCTTCAACTATTGTAGACATGGAGGTTGCTGAGTTCCAGGGATACTGGCATCGGCAGTATGATCGACGTCAGTCAGGGGTGAATAGAAGGGCAACCGACATCAGTAGGAGGTCGACTGACGTCGGTCACCTCCAGGCAGATAGGGACTGATGTCGGTCACTTATGGCAATTCCAGAACTATTTTTTGCATGAACAGTTATTTCATTAAACTGAATTTTTGCATGTTAAGGGCTAATTATAGTCTCGAGCTACGTGTCTAATTATTGCAAATTATAAGTCTAAGTTATTGTTTAAGTCTGGGATCTATTTATAGACCCATTGGCATGTATTGTAGTTAGTGCAAATAGAGGAAGGCAAGGAAGATCCTTCCAAGTGTAAGATCATTTGAGTTTCAGGTTGTTGCAAGCTCATGGGAGAAGATCTACATGGTAAGTAAGATCACTTTGAGATCTACTTGAAGTACTTTGAGTACTTGTGTACTGGTAGGGTTATTACTGACTAGTTGAAAAGGTGAACACCAATTCTGTGTGTGAGTTGTGTGTTGGGACCATTTTTGGTAGGAGAGTGAACTCTTGAAGAAAATTACTGTGTACACTTGAGGTGTGGGAAGCTTCTAAGAGGTGTGGAGAAGAAGTGGCATCTTCTTTATTGTATTTTATTTCTGGATGAGTATTAATACAAGATTGTGTATTGTCTCTCATATTCTGTGTTATTTGTGAATTCTAGTTACTTGTTCATTCTGGTATAATTCCATGTTTAGTTGCTAATACAAGGTAATCATATATACTCTTATTGGCGGAGTAGGATCCTAACAGTCACTAGTAAAACACTCAAGTTGGGATCATAAAAATACAAGGTGTGTTATACACACCCAAGTATGCATTTATTTCCTTTAAACTATCAATTTTATTACTATATTATGGGGAGAAATTTAGATACTAAAATATGATTTATGTATTAATATAGTCTTGTACACTTGGAAAATATGCATCATAGATGTACCTTTTAGTTATATACTTTATCACTATTGAAAGGCTCATGTTCTCTATTTATTTGTGCTTAAGTTGATTATCTCTTAGCATGAACATTTTTATTTTGATGACCAATACTTATATACTATGTAAAAAGATATAAACTTGATTATTATTTATCATTGCTAGTTTTGGACCTGTACCTATTTTATAACCTCCTAGACACTTGCATCCTAGATAGACACTTGTGTCACTACAAGTGTCCAACTTTCCTATAAAGTGTTAAGTACCCAAAATTAATCCAATTTTAAATTGAAACATATCTTAAAGGTTAACGTAAGTTATTTAGTGTGAGATATTTTAAAAAGGGATTGGTATATACCCAAGATTAACCATTATTCATCCCAAACCTAGTAATCACCTAAAAGTCAATATAACTCACATACAGATCTATATAGGAACATTAAATTTAGAATTAAAGTGATAAAAACTACCATATTCATATATAAATCCATATCATTAATAAGAGTAGTACTTGTATAGGTCTAAAGAATTCAAAGAGCAGTTAATGAGCCATATTTTCCAAGTTATATTCTAGGTCATTGCATGCCATTTCTTATCACATGTTGCATCTTTATACACACACAAGATAACATTTAGGGGATAAATAAATAATTTTGAGGACCTTTTCATAATTTTAGATATGTAGGTAATGCCTATTGATAGAGGGTTCCTTAGGGCAGCTTGACACCATGAGCCCACTAACCCATTTTTTCCATTCACTCCAATGGTAAGGAAGCTAAGATCTGATCCTTTGACAAAGAGTAATGAGATTTGAATGTGATATGAATAAAATAAATAAATGTGATAGAAAACCTAGAATAATCTATTTGGTCACAACCAAATTGAGTTAGTATTCTATACTAGATACATGTGTCACAGTTAGACACCTGCATTAATACAACCATTTTAATCTGATGCAAACATCTAAGGAAATAAAAAATATATTCCCAAAATCTAAAAACTACTATAGGATCACCTTATATTCCACTTCTATCCTATTCAAAATCATACATGTATGAGTACAGTAAACCAAGTATCAATTATTCCCTTTTATTTCAATATCTATCAATAATTGTACTTTACCACTTTTAGTAATCTTAGTTGTATAAATCTAGAATACTATTTATGTGAATTTATATTAATTTAATTTATCATTATATTAGTTCACCATAATTTTTTAAAATATAATCTAATACCCCTTAACCCTAGATATCCCCTTATCTAAATTTAGGGTTTAGAAACTATGACCAACACACATATTTTCTTGAAAACATACACCCTTTAATTTTGATTGAAAATAAAATAATTTTTCATGGTAATGATGCTTTGTCATGTAAAATTCACCTAATAACCCATTTTATAGTTCCCTTAGATTCATTTAGTATTTATGGAACCCTTTTTTTAATTTTCATTTTCCATGGCCACTTTTAAATAAGTCCTAAGGTTCACGATTTAAATTCATGGGCCATGTTATGTTTTATTAGTTGGTGAACCCTTTAAAATATATCCAAAGCATAAATTTGGTATTTTTTGATTTGTTTCACATAAAAAAATCCATGGCCACTTTATATTTATATTTTTGTTCCCCATTCACATCAACCTAAGTCTAAGCTGTGTGTCCCTTTTATATTTCCCTATGTGGTCCCATGGCCCTCTTTATATTTCCTAAGACTAAATTTACCCTAGGTGGCCCACTATATATTAATGTAATTAGGATTTTTTTTATAATATTTTATATTTTTTTTTCCCAATCATCACTTTATAGTCACATCTCACCACCTTGTGACCGTTTAATTCATCATATGACCCTGTGGCCCATGATCGCACCACATGGCATCCCAATAGTCCCTACCTATCTAATCTCATGGATCCTCATAATCCCATGAACCCATAACCTTTTGGCCCCATTATGGCACCATGTTACCTCATCCCAACTACATGATCTAATCTTATTGACCCTAGCAATCCATTAAACCTGTGACCTAGAACAAATCATAGACTACAACACAAAATTATTTTATTAACTAGAGGTTGAAATTTATGTGAAATTACATGTTCCCCATGGCCCTTACTAAATCATAAGTTTCCATGTGGCATATTTTAAGTGGTCACATTTTTACAAAGTATTTTAACATAAATTATATTTTTTTGTGGTAGTAAATTAAAATGATGATATATATGTGTTTTGGTTTTATTTTCTATATTAAAATAAAAGGATACATGTGTGTGTTTTTAATTATGGTCATTTTATTTTACAATAAAATAATATTACATGTGGGTTAATGTAAAATGGATTTGAAGGATCCATGGATTTATTATAAAGAAGATAAAATAGAAGTTATCATGTGGAGTCCATGGATTTTGTTAGACCAAACCAATGGAAGGCAAATGCATTTACCAAAGTGATTCCACCACATGTTGTCTAGAGGGAATCACCCAAAACTAAAAATGTATAGTGCATAATTATTAAGGAAATTAAATAAAATTTGAAAAGAGACACAAATCCCCTAAATTCACCTAAATCCAAAAGTAACCCCATAAATACATGCCTCGTGACCAATGAGACAATGCTATGTGTCACTTTTCTAATGATGAAAATAAATTTTAGGGGAAAATAAAGATCACATGTCAAAAATAACAAAATCAAAGTTTTTTAATATAAATAAAGGATACTATGTTACTTATCTAATATCACATGTACTATTTGATTCACAACAAACACATCATGCATTTCATTCATATTTGACACAATTTAAAATGGTTCATAGTGGCTAAAATAAATAAAAAGATATGTTCAATTATTTAATCATATTTGATAGTGGGGTTGATGCACAAAGTTGGGGCATAAAAAAGGTGACATCTCCAAACTTTTCAAAAAAAATTAAAGGGTGTACGCCCATTTTTTTTTAATTTCCAAGGATTGGACTTGTGCCTAAGCCTAAATGGCACATGCCCTTTGCAAAGCTAAAAAGACATGTGCCCTTTTTGTTTTTTCATTTTTACTACAACATTTATAAAACCCATGATGAATTTTGTAGGTTTGGATTTTTTCAATGAATCTTTCTCTCTATTTTACCATAAACCACGTGTTTGCTTCAAATTTGTATCCTACCAATAGGATTTGACATTTTAGTTGTTATTCCAGGTATGTTTATATTTAAATTTAAATTTTTTCATTTGTATTTATATTTATTTATGCATGTAGGGTTTTGAAATTAAATTTTCATTAGATTATCTTGTATTGCCTAAAAAAAATTTATTTTATAATTATAGATACATAATTGAATGATGGACCGATTGCATGATGAAAATGTAGAAAAACACCATGAAAATTTTGATTTTGCACAATAAGATTAATTCTATAAACAATAAAATTAAAATGTCAACAATTGCAAATTATTAGTAATGGTTTGCATCACTCCTCAACTTATAATTCATGCAATTCACTTATCAATACACTAAAAACTATTTGAAATGAACTGGGAAATGTAACTTTGCAACTTTCTGCAATGTTGCATCAAAGAGAGGTATTGAAAGAAATTTATTTTTATAAATTGTCATATGAATATTTTAAGAAAAAAATAATGAAATAAGATGGATGTGTTTTTTTTGTTAATCCTGGAACCAACCAACCACCACTAATAAATTATAAACATATTAGTATTGATTGGTGTGTTCATGAGGGGATAAAAAATAACTTCTGGGATAGTTGGTGGATGGTGTTTGATGATCCTCAATGCAATAATAATGAGGTTCCACTATAATTTTTTGAGAAAACTCTATTACAAGTTTGTATTGATATAAATTCAAAATTATTTTGATATAAGTCCTCCCAAGGTAGGGGATGTGGGTCTTCATTTGATAGCCCTAGTGCCAAGTGTGACCAAAACCATCTTAACTAAGTTTAGAGAAATATAAGGATGATAAAATGTTCTTCTATCCCCAAAATGTTACATCATAGTGTACATATGGACACCCTTAAGGCAGTTATGAGTTTGACACAAGTTATGATGGACCATGATATGCATGCATTAAAGACTTATTATCATCCTATAGGTTGTGAGATTTCTAGTAGTGGTATTGGTGCTAGTGGTAGTAGTGTTAGTGGTGTTGATGGTATTGGTGGTAGTGGTAGTGGCACTAGTAGTTTTGGTGGTATTGGTATTAGTGCTAGTGTCCCTTCTCCTTATATTCATGCTAAAATTTATGTGCATCATTACACATCATGTGGGAGGAAGTGTATGGGATCTCCTATTCATATTAGACATACACATACTACATTTGTGGAGACTAGACCTACCTTTATGAAGCATACTAGTACCCAACCAGAGCATTTAGGACCTCAGGAGACTAGCATGCTAGAGAATACATCACGTGCAGATGTTTTAACAATACATGACAATAGAATACTAGACACTATGCTATTTTTAGTACCTTCACCCATCCTCTCAGTATGTGTTAGCCTATTGAGGAGGAGTTAACTAATTGACCATTTATATTTGATAAATATGTTTAATTTTAATTATAGTTTATTTATGTTTGTAAAAGAATATTAATTTTATTTTCTAGTATGTGTTTCTTTAATTTACTAATGTATTTGATTAAAAATTTTATTTTTTAATTAAATATATGATTAGTTATATTTTGGGTAGCTCATAAGGCCTTTATTTTATTGTAAAGACAACAATTAGCACTGATGTACCCTATACTCAAGTTTGGAAACTTTCAAATTACATATTTATTTCCCATTGAATGAAAAGATATGTTTTAAGATATATATTATATTCATATATTTTTTATCATTCTCATTGGACTCATACATTATTCATTTATTGGTTTTATAGATGATGAGGGATGTTATGGGCACCCCTCATGGACAAAAAGAAGGTTTGTCTGATATTGTGGTTACATCTACGGATCAAATTTCTCTACAGTAGGTCATGATTTAAGTATAGGGACTAATGAGAACACATAGTTAAGTTGGTTTTTAGCTTTAACTAATGATATTCTATGTCATATTTACATAAATATATGCACATCTAGATCTAACAATATATGTATGCTCCATAAGATTATCCATCATGGGTTTATACTCATTCTCTCAACTCTAGACAGTCATTTGATGGAATAAAGTGAGTCTAAAATCATTTTGAAAAAAAAAATCTTGAAAAAATTGTCATTTTCAATATATAATTTTAATACATCAAATTTTATATTACACATGTTGTGTAGACACAACAATTGTTAGAGGTTGTGTATCAAATATTTGATGACTCACATATTGAGAGGAGAGTATCTCCTTGTATTAAGGCATAAAAAACCCCTATCTCTACATATATGGAAAAAAAAGTGCAATTTATTTGGAGGCAATGAGGAGCAGGAGAGCTAGTTTTGTGTTAGGGGTCTAGTTGTAGGCATTATCAATTTTGTATGTTGATATGGCTGACATTGTATACCGATATGGCCAACATCATATGACTATATGATGCATATTGTATATTTACATGTTATGGTCTACATTTTTATTTATATATTTCCTATTTTTTATATTGAATTCTGACATAGAAGTTTGCATATACACATATATACTATTTGACAAATAAGCTTCCTTTATCTGTGTGTATTTTTTATTTTGATCATTTAATGTTTACACATATTATTGGTTAGTGATCGTTATTACTTCATATGGATATTTTTAAAAATACACAATTATCTCTAAGTTAGGTTCTTCATCATTATGTATATTTTACATTTACACGCATGATATGCAATCTACTACAACTTTGCCACAACTCTTTCTATGTCAAATCATGCCTAGAACCATTGTTTGTGGGGTTACAAGTATTATAAGGCTTACTAACTCAAATATAATTATTAGAATTAAAAAAAAAACATTTATAAACTTATTTTATCCTTAACATGCCTAAATAAATCATATTAAGTGATGGAAAACAACTTCTAAAAGCAAATGTCCTTGAATCCCAATTTGGCTAGTAGACCAAGAAGGTCTAATTAACCTTCTTCACTTTTTTTATTTAATTATTTATAGTTTAAACATTTATAAAATGGTTATATTATATTTTCATATGACTCTTAAATATTTTCCATTCATAAACAACATTCAACAACCTTTATTTTGCTCTAAAATCCCCTTAATCTCATATTGAGCTTTTAAGATTGTTTTTCATAATACAGTAATAGTAAGTTTTTATATTTTATCTCTATGTAGGTATCAAAATTAAATAAATATATATTATAATTAAATATATATACCTCCTATAACTCTCTTAAAAAAATTATAACTTAACCATTAGCCTTTTTTGAGATATGTTAGTTTTAGTGTTGCCCCATGAGGGTTTTAGCTTTATTGTAAGACTACAAGTCTATGTTTTGAGGTTTTTCATGAACAAAACGTTTCATAATGACTTTAATTTTTTTAAAATATCTTATTATACTTATAATAACGTTATCTAAAAATTTAAAAATTTTAATATAAATAAATTTTGAGATAAGTCAATTTTTTAATCAAATCTTAGGGAGTGTTTCCTCACGGCCAAGAGCTATAAGAATAACTTTTTGAGATTTATACTTTGTTTAAATAATCCTAAAATATTTTTTATAGTATTAAAACACATATTACACCCATTAAAACTCATAAAACTCATTAAATATTTATATTTTCTTCAAACTTGATCATTTTCACTTTCACAAAACCCTATTTCTTAACATAGTCATCTAAATTTCTAAGTTGTAACTTATTTAGTTTCCTTACAGATATGTTTAAGATCATGAATATATTACCTATATATATTTTTAATTCATTCCAATACTAACATGATTGAATAGACCTTTAAACCAATGTAAACTTCAATCTTGTCACCTTAAACCCTTGCAAATACTCCACTTTCTCCTAATTCAAACCTGTAACTTCAAATTAGAAGCCTCTTTGTTCACTTTAAAAAATTAAATAAATAAATAAAAATTATTTAAAATTTAACATTTAAATAATTTCCATGCCTTTTAAACTCAAATAAATATTCAACTTCATTTATTTATGGCTTCTCCCAAGCATAAATTATGTCTTTTCTAAGCTTCACAAATCTCAGAGAATCTTAGTAACAACTGAAGATCAAAGAAACATCATAACATTGTAAATAATAAAAAATATATATATTAATTAAGTATAATTAAATCACTTGATAACTGAAAATAAATTCATATCTTTATTCACAATGAATATACAACTTCTTAAGGCCATACAATGCCTTGTTTCCTTGAGACCACACAAGGTCTACATAGTGGGATGTTTTGAGGTGTTAGGTACTAAATAAAGATTTGAAAATATTTTTAATGGGTTAAAATTGGTAATATTAAGTTTATTATAAATTTTTAGACTTTAAATTCATCAAAAATACAATGTAAGCCAAGAATATTAAACTTGTAACTACCCTCCATGCATGGAGATGGCCTTATGAGAAGTTATTTTGCATGTTTTTGTAAGTTTAAAAGATAAAATTGCATGTGAGTGAGAGGGATTATTGCATAAAGTGGTATTATTTTAATTTAAATTATAATAAACCCCAATTATACAAAAAAGAGAAGAATATGAGAACTTCTACCAAGCTGGAGATGCACTGTGTGTCCAAAAATTGTAAAAATCTAATAAAGAAAGAATGGTTTGTGTATTTTTATGTTGGATCATGCACTATAATGATTATGAATTTTATTAAATGTTTTATAAATAGTGTATAAATTTTAAATATCCCAATAATAGCTCTTAAGATCCCAATAATGTCTAATTTGTATGCCTCAAGTCTTAAAATTCAAATACAATCCTATTGTCTAGGAGTAATTTGGTAAGTTTCATCCTTACTAAGATTGTTTACTGAGAAAGATTATAAAAATATATGAAGGATGGTGATTATAAACTTTCCAAATTATTATCAGATCTTTAACATACTATAAAGATAAGATAATGAATTCTTAAAGTTCTCAACCTGTATAATTATGTGATATAAGTCTAGAGTTTAGTAAGACTAAAAGTTTTCTAAGTGGAGTTTTGTCTAGTCAAGTGAACCAAAAATTTATATGCATTTTATAAATAGTGTTCATAAGGTGATAAATTTGGTTTTGAATGAAAATATAAAATATAAATTAAAATAAAGAAATTGTAGGTTTTCATAGAATAAGGAAACCTAGTCAATAACCCAGAACTTTGTGTATTAGCTTGTTTGAGGTATTTGAGGGATTGTTCATGCTTAGTGATTATTAAAAGAGGTGTAATAAGTTAGGGTAGACCATATGAAATATTTATATTGTTTTTTATAGCTCACATCCTATTTTTAAATACTAAAGACTATTTAAAACTATCATAGAGTCCTTTAAGAATGTTTAAAACTCAAATTTTTGCATTTATTGAACATATTATGACTGACCAAGATAATATAACTATTAAAATAGGTTTAACTAGGTTGGAAAGAAATTTTACAGGTATTATATGGTTTTTAAATTATCTTAAACCCATAATATTCCATTTTTGTCCCTCTCAACCTTGCAATAGGCCTGTTTAAGCCTAAACTAGGGTTTCTAAAAGGAACATCAAATTATTTGAACCACCCAAAAATCATGAAATTTTGTAATCAAGTGTAATTAAGTGTGTACTATATTATTCATTAAATTTTTGAGTGGTAAATTACATTACATTATGATCATCAGCTCTATGGGAGTGTATTTGGCCTAAAAAAGCCTAATTGACAAAGAGGTAAATTTATTTAGGTGGCCTGCATGAAGAATGGAGTCATCAAATTTTTTGTGAAGAAGAAGGATAATTTGTATCCAAATATATGTTTATTTTATATATTAACCCTATAATTTATTCTCAACAAGGAGGTTTGTATGTTTGGAGGGCTACAAGGAAGAATAGACCATAAAGAATAAAGGGAGTATAAGAAGAGTTAATGAATGAATAGAGGTTAAAGATGTTAGGACTTGTTCCAAAGTCTTAACATTAGGTTAGATTTTTTTTTTGTTAGGTTAATAAATAAATTATTGTTAATGGGGCATGCATTTTTTTTAGTAAAGACACCCCCATAAAATAAAGTTACTTAGTTTTAGTTTTACGTAGTTTTCATGTTTTATGTTTATTAATTAGAACTACCTTACGGGTTGATTTCCCATAAATAGTTGGTTATAGGATTAGTTGGTTTTACAGGTCATGGGTAAAATATATATAATCTATGTTTGTAATGTAAAAGGGTTAAAATGGAGTAAAGGCACCCTTATGTACTTATTTTTTTTAAAATTAATAAAATACTTGTGCACTCACACTAAGAGGGGACAAGGTTCAAACTATTTGTTCAAGGAGTTATCAGTGGTATCAAAGCTTGGTTTTGTCTAGCATGGTGAATTTTGGGAGCATTGGTGAATTTGAAAGAAGGCATGGTGAAAATTTGAATTCACGAGAAATCAAATGGAGTGAAATAAGGTATGCCATATCAAGCAACTATTTTACTGGTTTAAATGTAATGTCAAAAGTTTGAAAAATTATTAAATTATTTTAATTTTTCAAATATTTTTGCATTTAAGCCTGTGTATTTCTCATATACCACCATCTAGTCATTTTAGTCATTCATACTTGATTAAATTATGTTCAAACTCCTCATCTGGCATTAAAAATGAATTTCTTAACATTTAAATGTTATTAAATTCATTAATTTTTGGCAAAAATAAACTTATACGACCTATTTGCATTTTGAAAACCTCTATATTTTTCATCTATGTCTACCATTATTGATCTCATTCATTCTCAACCCTTTTAAATCCAAAAACACCTATAGATCTGGTTAAAACCCCTGTTTTGAATCCTCAAAGGAAAATCTAGACATTTTTTTTATTTGTACGGCCAATGGTACAACCTTCCAATGCCTTGGCTGAGATTTGAAACCATTTTCAGTAAATTATACCTTAAAAATTGCTAAAACTCAGCCAAAATCATTTTTATCCTTCCTGTACAGATTTATACAGCCACAGGGAGTGAGAGCAGGTGCAGAAAATAGTTCCAGGAGCTGCCATGGCATCCCAAGAAAAAATGGCACAATGATAAAACTCAGGCAAATATTTTTTTCATGTTTCTAAAGTTTGGATATCAAATATTTGTCTTAGATGGGTCCCATGTGACAAACTTGGAAAAGAAGGCCAAAAAAAGGGAAAAAACTTGAATTTATTTACATACATGTAAAAAAAATTATTTTCCCTCATAGGCAAAATTCAGCATAAGTACAAGTTTATGAGTATTATACTTTGAAAGTGCTCTTAGAGAAATTGGTTAAAGTTATTTTGTAAGAAGCTTGCAAAGAGGAGGTCAAGGGTTCAAATCCCTCTTTTTGGAAGAAATTGCTTTAGAATATACTTTTTGTAAAAGGAATACTCCCTTTTAAATATAATTTTTGTATGCCTTGAAAGTTGTGAAAAGCATATTTATTGTATAGTGTTGTTTTAAAAATCCAAAAAGGGGAACTAAAATTCTATTTCTTTTACATTGTTGTGGTGATATAAGGGTGTAATTGGTGGAAAAAGGAAGTAATTTATTGAAATAAGGGTGTAATCAATTGATTTTTTGTGAGGTTAAGTGCAAAACCCATCAAAAATTCTTGTTTTCCTTTTTTGCTCTACATGGAGGTTAAGTGAAAAACCCTGTAGAAGTAGTGTCTTGTGTAGTGAGTGTGATATTTGTTTCATCTCTTTTGCATTTTGTCACACTTTTTTCTATTGCACTTGTTATTTCAAGATGCTGAAAATTCAAAACTTGCTTTTAGATGGTGATAGATTAACAATTTCCAATTATTCTGATTGGAAATGATTGATGGAGGCTTTACTAGTTTTTAATGAGTTATGAGATATTGTCAAGAATGAAAATCCCACATTGCCAACAGGATAGACTAAATTATATGTATTCAATTTGCATGATTCTAAGGCCTTAGCTCTCATTAAATGTTGTTTTACTCATTGATACTTATGTTCATATTGAAAATTCTCCTCATAGTTACATTGCATGGAAAACATTGTCAGATTTGTATGATAAGAAACCTAAGCATAAGAAGATAGATATTCATATGCAGTTGTTTACTTTGTCATTAGATGAAGATGGGGATATGGGAGAATATATGTCTAATTTGAAAATTATCACTACTGAGTACACTAAGGCTAGGTTTGGAAAACTAGATGATGACCTCATAGTCACTGCTACTTTGAAAGGACTACTTGGGTCCTATAGGAATTTTGTTGAAATGTTGCATGTCTCTAACAAGATCACAGAAATCACCTTTGATAATTTGGCTAAGAGTTTCTCATCTAACATGACCTCTCTCTACCCAATAAATCCAAGAAAACCAAAGAAGCCCATGTTTTAGAGTCAAAGCCTAGTTCATCTTCATTTGGGAATCAAAATAATAGAGGAAACAATTATAGAGGGGGTCAAGGTTATAGAGGAGGTAGATATCAAAATAGAGGTAAGGGTCATTCAAATAATCAACAATCTAGCCAATCACATTCAAATGAAACAAGTGATTGAGGACATGATCACAACTCATATAAGGGCAAAGGTCAAGGTAGATCAGACATTTAGTGTCATAGATGTGGAAAATTTGGTCACATTGCCTCACAATGTAGGATTCCTTTTGATAAAATTTAAAGGCCACAAAAAATGACTAAGTCTAACTCTACTCAGTATGTCAATCATGAATATGATGAGTCCAATAATGTTTCCCATGAATCTTCATTCACTACTTTGGGGCACATTGATTATATTGAATATGAGGCAGAGATGAGCTCATAAATGTATGGGTTTTAGACACAGGAGAAACCAAACACATGACATTTAGGAGAGATTTATTTTGGTCTTTCAAAGAAGCTTCTCTCTCTCCAGTTTCCTTAGCAAATAAGTCTATGCATACACCACTAGGACTTGGATCTATTCAGATTCTTATTCCTAATGGGTCTATAAAATACTTGGAGGATGTTTGGTATGATCCCACATTGAAGAAACACTTACTTTCTTTGGTAACTATTTGAAAGAAAGGTTATCGAATTGTGCTTGAAAATGGGCTCATTTACATCAATTCAGTGAAAGATGATTATAAAATAATGTATATAGGATATGAAGATGGAAACTTAGTTAGATTTCATTGTAAAGCACTTCCTCCCACTATAGAACTTGTGGTAGTTATTGACACAGGTACAAGTACTATGTCTACACAGCGGTTATGGCATCTCCACTATGGACATTTGAATATCCACTCTTTAGTGGATTTGCAGAGATATGGTATGGTGAATGGGTTTCCCACTTTTCACAAAGATAATATTATTTGTGAGTCATGTGTTTTGGGTAAACAAAATTGAGAAAAATTTCCTAAACAGTCATCCTAGTGAGCTAACAGGTGTTTGTAGTTAGTTCATAGTGATGTATGTGACATGAAAAAGTCATCCATTGGTGGGTGTAGATAATTTGTCTTTTTTATTGATGAATTTTATCATATGACTTGGGTATTTTTTATGAAAAACAAATCTGAAGTTTTTGCTAAGTTTGTTGATTGGTTACACTTAGTCAAAAAAGAAATAGGTTCACATTTGGTCACTCTTCATTTAGATAATGGAGGTGAGTATACCTCAAATGAATTTTTAGATTATTGTCGAGAACATGGCATTCATTGAAAATATAGTAATGTTTATACTCCATAGAAAAATGGAGTATCTGAATGGATGAATAGAACTTTAGAGGGCACAGCATGTGCCATGTTGCACTATAAATAGCTTGATGATAAGTTTTGGGTAGAAGCCATTGGTACTGCAGTGTATTTGAGAAACAAGTCCCCCACATTTGTACTTTTGGGACAAACTCCATATGAGGCATGGTATGGGTGTAAACCAAAAGTTAAACACTTGAAAGTGTTTGGATGTCTTTGTTTTGCTTTGGTTCCTATTAAACACATAACTAAGTTGGAACCATAAAGTTGAAAATGCATCTTTCTTGGTTATTTTGAAGATAAAAAGGGGTTTTGTTTGCTTGCACAAGATATAGGAAAATTCATAGTGAGTTGAGATGTAATATTTGATGAGTTTGGGACTATGAACACTGTAGAAATTGATTCTCAACTTGATAGATTAGAGAGGAAAAATATAAAAAGAGATAAGGGTTTGAATAATGGGGATAACTCTTAAAATTTGTGGTATGAGACTCAAATTCATTCACTTTCCTCTCCTTCATCTACAAGTTCACAGGCTGATGACTTAGAAATTATTGAAAATTCTCTATGTCCCCCTTCTAATGATGCACATGATGAGAATTATGGAGTCCCTGATTTGAATAATTTGACTAAGTATCCGAAATGGTCTCAAAGTACTTTTTTTGACTTGAAAGCAGATGAATTTGGTTTAACAAGGCCCAAGAATTCTTGAAAATAGGTAAACTATGTTATGGTTGTTACTACTTCTTCCTCTGAGCAATCCACTTTTGAGGAGGCATCTACTGAACATGTTTGGCAATAGGCAATGAAAAGTGAGTATGATGCCATACTTAGCAATAATACATGGGTTTTAGTTAATCCTCCACATGTTAAACCTATTGGATGTAAAGGGGTTTATAGGACTAAGTATAAATCAAATGACTCCATTGATAAACATAAGGCAAGACTTGTTGCAAAAGGATATGCACAACAAGAAGGTATTGACTATGAGGAAACATTTGCACCAACTGCCAAATGGCACACTATTTTTATGGTACTTGCCTTAGTAGCACAAAATGATTGAAAAGTACATCAATTGTATGTTAAAAGTGCTTTTTTAAATGGTGATTTATAAGAAGTGTATATAAAACAACCTCAAGGTTTTAAACAGGTGGGTGTTGAACACAATGTATGTAAATTGATAAAACCTTTGTATGGGCTCAAACATGCACCTAGGGCTTGGTATGAGAAAATGGATTCATAATTGAAATCCATTAGTTTTCATCATAGTGAATCTGATGATACTCTCTATTTTCGAGTGCGGTGTAAGAAAATGGTGATACTTGTTCTCTATGTTGATGACTTGTTTATCATAAGTAATGATGAAAACCATAACAAGTCTGTGAAGAAGGAATTAAAAGATGGGTTTGAGATGACTGATCTTGGAATTCTTCACTACTATCTAGGCATAGAGGTAACTCAAAAAGAGCATAGTATTTTCATTTCACAAACTAAGTATATTTTTGAGTTATTAAATAGGTTTGGCATGAGTGATTAAAAACCTGCCCTCACTCCCATGGAAAGTTACTTGAAATTATCTAAGGATGATAGCAGTGCCTTTTTTGATGGCACCACATACAAAAAATTGGTGGGAGGTTTGATATACTTGATGACTACCAAGCCCAATATTTCATTTTTAGTTGGAATTTTATCTAGGTTTATGCATGAGCCTAGATAAATTCATTGGCATGCGGCAAAATGAGTACTTCAACACCTTCAAGGAATGAAAACATATGGCCTTGAGTACCACCACAATAATAACTTCAAACTTATTGGATATTGTGATGCATATTTTGGCAGATGTGTGGATGACAGAGTGTCAACCATAAGATACACTATGCATATGGGTTTATCTACCATTGTTTGGTGTTGTAAGAAGTAGGATACAGTGGTAAATTCATCAAAAAAATTAGAGTATATTGTAGCATGGGATGCTTCCTTATAAATTTTTTACCTACGTCATATTCTTGAAGATCTTTAGGTTTCTCAGTTTACTCCTACACAGTTATACATTGATAATCAAAGTGTAAGCAACATGTCCAAGAATCATATGTTTCATGCCAAAATAAAAATATGGATGTCAAATACCATTATCTATGAATTCTAGTGTCAAATAAATCTCTTGATCCAATATATTTCCCAACTACCAATCAGACAGTTGACATCTTCACAAAACCCCTTGACAGAATCAAATTTGAAAAATTTAGAAAAATGCTTGGTATGTGTCCAAAGACTTGACTTTGGATCATAGGGGGGTTTGTTAGGACTTATTCCAAAGTCTTAACATTAGGTTATATTTTTTTGGTAGGTTAATAAATAAATTATTCTTAATGGGGCATGCATATTTTTAGTAAAGACACCCCCATAAAATAAAGTTACTTAGTTTTAGTTTTAGTTTTAGGTAGTTTTCATGTTTTATGTTTATTAATTAGAACTATGTAATGTCCCCTTCTGATACCAGAACAAAGATCTAATACCACTGTAATGTCCCCTTCTGATACCAAAACAAAGCTCTGATACCACTGTAATATTCCCAACCAATAGGGACTATAGAAGACAAAAGCTCTGAACAAAATACAATTTTTGCCAAAATAATTTCCAAATAAATAAATAAATCACAATATAATCTCTTATTTATTTGCTCAAACTATTACAATAGATATCCTCTGTCATGCATATTAAAGAATATTCAAATACGATCTTAAAAACCTGAGTATTCCACAAATTGGGAATAAAACTTGAATCTAGTACATCTCGGCCTACTGTGTCAAAAACACAGTCGCCGACATCGGTTATACTACCGTCATCGGTCAAATGGAGTCGTTAACCTACCGACGTCGGTGATAGGTTGGCCGATGTCAGTCGCTATGGATCTCTGCCTGCCGATGTCAGTCTCTGTGCAAATCTGTATTGATCTGTACAGACTTCGTACAGCTGCCAATAAAATATAGCACACCCTAATTGTTGAACACCTAATCTCAAGATATATGGTTCTAATACAGAAGATCTTTATTTTGAACAATTACTCAAACAAAACCTAATGAAATAAATACCTGAAATATTGTGATAACTTCTGTGTGAAGTTATCTCTCAAACTTGTAAACCTCTATGATAACTTTTGTATGAAGCTATCTCTCAAATTGGCAATAGATCAGATGATATTTCACAACCTTTGAATCACACACACTGAAGAGTTGACGTTCTCCAATGCAAAAGGAATCTTGGAACCCTTGGCTCAGTCTTCACAGAAGAATTATTCAATATCAAAATCAATAATCAAATCATAATCAATAATGGCCTCCCATGAGAAACCCTTATACCCTCAAAAAGATATGCTTGCCCTAATTAGGGTTTCTTAAATTAGAATTAGGGTTTCTAAATTAAAATTAGACCAAATAATTAATATTTGATTAAATCAATCAAATATTAATATCTCCCTCAATACATGTCCGATTGAGCCCAAACGAAAGCCAACTGGAAAAATTCTACTAAACAAAGCCAAGCCAATCTCCATCAAGACCCTCTAACCATCCTATCATCCTATGAGGGTCGCATAATAGGCTAACCATCAACTCTAAACATGTCAACTAAAAAGGGGACATGACAATCCACCCCTCCTGAAATTGCTTGCCCTCAAGTAATCGTTGAATGACAAACCAATCAATCCACCTGGATCCCAAATGTAGTCATGGTCTCCACCACTGTCAATCAATACAAACTCCATGCCATGTCCATCACAACTCTCATCTAATGGTGTCACCTCATCTCGAGTACTAAGATAAGAATCCCAATATCCAATCCATAAATGAAAATCAACTGACAACTCAAGTAAACTCCTTACTTGAATAATATCTGAGTCTGGAATATGAATGCTAGACATACTCATATCATCATCAACCTGTGACCCGACTATAACAAAAATCTGAGTCCCTATCACATGTGCTAACTCCTGAACTGAACTCATATCAAGACAAAGCTCGTCCACTTGTCTCTCCTATGTTGGTGCCAATGTGCACTCAGTAGTGCACTCGATCATGTCATGTCATATGAGCCTCTCCATCTGATGAAAAAACATATATTTGAAGCTACTGCCCCGTATTGCCTTAAGAATATGTGTCTTCCCATCAACATCAAAGTGAACCTCCATGTCCTTGAGATGAAGAGTAACTTCCTCAAATGAATGAAGCCACTTCATACCCAAGACTAAGTCTATATCCCCCATGTTCACCACATAATAATAAGCCTTGAACTCATAGTTGTTCAAGTGCAATGGGAGGTCTCTAATCATACGCTCACACCTAAGAGTGTGACCATTGGCTACCTTAACTCTAATGCCCTCAAAATCTTTAGTAGTGAGTCCATGCTTCTCCACAAATCTAGCATCTATAAAATTATGTGTGGCTCCTGTATCAAGAAGGGTGATGACCTTCTGTCTTGTCAAAACTCCACAGAGTCTAAATGACTCATCCAACTGAATGCTAGATAGGTGTGCCTCTTGTATATGAAGCTCTAAATATACCTCTACCTTAGGCTCTGAAGCCTCTACCTCCTCAGAACCATCTTGTTGTTCGGAATCCTCTGAATCTGAATCCTCATAATATGCCCACATCACACGATTTTCCTTGCCCTTAGGCCTCAAAGGATAATCGTGATTGGCATCATAGGGACCTTTGCAATAGAAGCAAAGCTTCTTCCTACATAGATCATTAAGAGTCTCTTGATCCAAAGGTGGTGCTGTAAGATTTGCCTTAGAATCATTCTTAACACTTGATTTATCTATGTTAAAATCTGGTCTCTCTCTATTATCGTTGAAGCACTTATGGTCCCTAGATGAAGAAGTACCTCTTGAGTTAGACTTACTAGATGGGGCTACCATCTCCATACTACGTGCCTTCTTCATAGCTATCTGTAATGAAGGAGGATCAAAGGCTTTGATCCAACCTCTCAATGGTTCTATTAATCCGTCCATGAAGAGAACTCCCAATCTACGCTCTAAAATATTTGGCACCATGACTGCCAATCTCTAAAACTCACTAATGAAGGACTCCAAGTTCCCTATTTGTCTTAACTATGCCAGATCTCAAAAGTAAACCTCGAGATCTTTCCTATCAAACCACTCGACCAATCTATCCACAAAGTCCTAGTACTCTGTCACCTGGTTATGCTGAAGTGTTACCATACCATGGTACCACCAATCATGTTCTACTCCATCCAAGTGCAAAGTGGCGTATTTGATGGCCTCTATCTCTATCATTAGCCTCAATGCCAAAAAGGTGTCAAGCTTATGAACCCAAGCTTGAGCTGTCATCTTGCCACTGCCATCAAAAGTAGTCAAAGAAAGCTTGCCAGTAGCCTTCTTCAGCTCACTGAGTTGAACTCTAGGCCTCCTGTCCTGTCTAACTAATCTGTAGTGCTCTCTCCTCAGAGTAACAAAATGATCAAAGGATATCTTCTCCTAAACCTGAGGAGTTAATAAGTCCCACTCATCAGTTACAGCAATGAGGGTATCTACAAATAGGGAATCACCTGTCGCCTCCTCTACTAGTGCTTCTTCTAGTTCATCTTGTACAAATGTAGGCCATGTAGGTCTATCAGCAGTCTTGGAATGGGTCAGTTGTGGTCTCTGATTAACAGTAGCACTCCTGTTATCTCCTTGTTCCCCATTTTGTCTATCAGGTTCATTCATCCTCCTTATCATAGTAGTAAGTGCCTGTAGTGCCTATGTCATCTCACGGTAGGCTTCTCTGGTACCCAGATCATCATTATGTTAGTGGCCCCTAGGTGGGCTACCCTCATGTCTGTCACCCATGATGATCGATGACTGATCTAACACCTGGGTACCTTCAAGCAAGGCTCTACTGTGTGTGTTATACCTATGTGGTCCCAACTCTTATGGCTGCATAAGATCTATAAACCCTCAAGATGGTAGGAATTTGGCTCTGATACCACTGTAATGTCCCCTTCTGATACCAAAACAAAGCTCTGATACCACTGTAATGTCCCCTTCTGATACCAAAACAAAGCTCTGATATCACTGTAATATTCCCAACCAATAGGGACTATAGAAGATAAAAGCTCTGAACAAAGATACGATTTTTGCCAAAATAATTTCCAAATAAATAAATAAATCACAATATAATCTCTTATTTATTCACTCAGACTATTACAATAGATAGCCTCTATCATGCATATTAAAGAATATTCAAATATGGTCTTAAAAACTTGAGTATTCCACAAACTAGGAATAAAACCTAAATCTGGTACGTCTTGGCCTACTGTGTCAAAAACACAGTCACCGACGTTGGTTATACTGCCATCGTCAGTCGACTGGGGTCGTTAACTTGCCGATGTCAGTGATAGGTCAGCCAATGTCGGTCGCTGTGGATCTCTGCCTACCGATGTTGGTCTCTATGTGAATTTGTACTAATTTGTATAGACTCCGTATGCCTACCAATAAAATATAGCACACCCTGATTGTTGAACACCTGATCTTAAGATATATGGTTCTAATATAGAACATCTTTATTCTGAACAATTACTCAAACAAAACCTAATGAAATAAATACCTGAAATATTATGATAACTTCTATGTGAAGTTATCTCTCAAACCTGTAAACCTCTGTGATAACTTCTATATGAAGCTATCTCTCAAATTGGTAATAGATCAGATGATATTTCACAACCTCTAAATCGCACACACTGAAGATTTGACGTTCTCCAATGCAAAAGGAATCCTGAAACCCTTGGCTCAGTCTTCACAAAAGAATTCTTCAATATCAAAATCAATAATCAAATCATAATCAATAATGGCCTCCCATGAGAAACCCTTATACCCTCAAAAAGATATGCTTGCCCTAATTAGGGTTTCTTAAATTAGAATTAGGGTTTCTAAATTAAAATTAGACCAAATAATTAATATTTGATTAAATCAATCAAATATTAATATCTCCCTCAATACATGTCCGATTGAGCCCAAACAAAAGCCAACTGGAAAAATTCTACGAAATGAAGCCAAGCCAATCTCCATCAAGACCCTCTAACCATCCTATCAGCCTACGAGGGTCACATAATAGGCTAACCATCAACTCTGAACATGTCAACTATAAAGGGGACATGACAAACTACCTTACAGGTTGATTTCCCTTAAATAGTTAGTTATAGGATTAGTTGGTTTTACCAGTCATGGGTAAAATCTATATAATCTATGTTTGCAATGTAAAAGGGTTGAAACGGAGTAAAGGCACCCTTATGTACTTATTTTTTTGAAAATTAATAAAATACTTGTGCACTCCCACTAAGCGGGGACAAGGTTCAAACTATTTCTTCAAGGAGTTATCAAAATATGAGTTGATGAAGTTTGGATATGATTGAGAGAAGAGGAAAAAATTATAATAAAATTTGTATAATGCCTTGGTGAATAAATAGGCCTTTTGAGCAAGTTGGAGTTGTCTAGGCCTATGGTCCTAGAAGATAAGAGATGAGTTTGCATAAAAAAGATATTATCAAAAAGGTATAAAGGTGTTTGAATGGCAAGATGAGACATCATTAGCAAATGTTTAAGTGGTTTATAATTCAAAGGAAATAAACCCTTAGGCCTATTAAGTTATTAAAGAATGAGTGTGTTTGGACCAAACAAGTAGAATGGAGAGTGTGACTATAGAAGATGGTATATTAAGGTTGAAAGTGCAGTTAAAAATAATGATGAATATGTTACCTAAGTAAAAATAGTACTATACATACACCCAATCGATGAACTATCTACATGGTCACATCCAAATGGGTGTTTTAAGGTTATAACAATCATTATCCATTCTCTGTCAGGCCCCAGGAGTGAAAGTTGTAGTTGATCAATGCATCCCAAAAGAAAATCTTAATGTCTCTGAGTATGGAAATTAAATTAACTAAATTCATGCATTGTAGGATAACCATGAGGGATAAAGATGAGTTTTTAGCTCCAACACTTACATGGACAAGTCTTCTAAAAAATCCTATGATGGTTTTCTCTTACTTGACGTGAGCAAGATGTGGTAATAAATTTTTTTCTCACAACCAAATTTCTCTTAAAGGGACAAACATTGGTCAGTGGGGGCATATATTATGAATAATTATACTAATAGATGAACCATCTATGTGAACACATCCAGATGGTGGTTTGAAGGCTATAATGACCATTTTTTGGTCTTCTTCAGGCCCTAAGAGTGAAGGTTACAATTGATCAAATGCATCCCTGAAGATAATCTCAACGTCCCTCAATGTATAAATTGAGAAAACTTTAGTCATGCTTTTTAGGATAGCCATGAGGTCTAGAGATGAGATATCAACTCCCACACTTGCATAGACTAGTCCTCTAAGTAATTTTAGGAGTATTTCTCTAATTTGATGTGAGTGAGATGCAGAAATGAGTTTTCTCTCATAGCCAAATCTCTCTTAAAGGGCTAAAAGTTGGTTCGTAGGGGTTTATATTCTGGCTCATAAGTCCAATCGATGAACCATCTATGTAGGCACATCTAGATGGGTGTTTTAGGGCTATAATTACCATTGTTTGATCTTTTTTGGGCCTTGAGAGTGAAGGTTATAGTTGATTAGATGTATCCCTCAAGATAATCTTAGTGTCCTTGAGTGTAGAAACTTAGTTAATTTTAGTCATGCAT
This sequence comes from Torreya grandis, assembly GCA_037957365.1. NCBI lineage: Eukaryota > Viridiplantae > Streptophyta > Pinopsida > Cupressales > Taxaceae > Torreya > Torreya grandis. The sequence goes on from JARHVA010000078.1 coordinate 8,689,680, forward strand.
TATAGGAGAAATATAATGGATAGAGACAAGTTTTCATATCACACACTTGCATGGATGAGTCCTCTAAGAAATACCAAAAGGATTTTCTCTAAATCAAGGTGAGTGAGATGTGGAAATGAGTTTTCTCACATAGCTAAATCTCTCTTAAAGGGCTAAAATTTTGTCAATGGAGGGCGTATATTTTAAATTATTATCCCAATTGAAGAACTATCTATAGAGACATATCTATATGGGTGTTTTAAGTCTAAAATGACCATTGTCTAGTCTCTTTTGGGCCCTGGGAGTGAAGGTTATAATTTAATAAATGCATCCTTGAAGAGAATCTAAGTTTTCTTGAGTGTAGAAATTGAGCAAACTTATGTGAACTATGAGGGATAGAGATGATCCATTAGCTCCCACACTTATGTGAATGAGTCCTACAAGAAATCCCAAGAGGATTTTATCTAATGTCAAGAGAGAAAGATGTGATAATGAGTTTTTATCATAGCTAAATCTTTCTTAAAGGGCCAAAAGTTGGTTAGTGGGGGATGTATATTATGACTCATTAGCCCAATCAATGAACCATATTTATAGGTACATTCAAAAGGGAATTTTAAGGCTATAATGACCTTTTTTTATTCACTATTGTGCCCTAGGAGAAAATGTTGTAGTTGATTATATGCATCCCTAAAGATAACCTTAGCAACTTTGAGTGTAGAAACTAATCAAACTTCATTCATGCATTCCAAGAGAACTATAAGGGATATATATGATCTATTAGATCCCATACTTACATGAATGAGTCCTCTAATAAATCCCAAGAGTATTTTATATAACTCAAGGTGAGTGAGACATGGCAACAAGTTTTATCTTATAACAAAATCTATCTTAAGTAGCTAAAATTTGGTTAGTGGGGACATATATTCTGACTCGTTATCCCAATTGATGAATCATCTATGTGGCTATGTCCAAATGGGCATTTAAAGTCTAGATTGACCATTTTATGGTCTTGATCAGGCCTCAAGAGTGAAGGTTATAATTGATCAGATGCATCTTTAAATAGAATCTCAACATCCCTAAGGGTATAAACTAAGTGAACTTTGGTCGAACATTATAGGAGAACCATGAGGGATAGAGATAAGCCATTAGTTCCCACACTTGTATGGATGAGTCCTCTAATAAATCCTAAGAGGAAATATCTAGCTCAAGGTGAGAAAGATGTGTAAATGAGTTTTTTTTATTCTAGTCAAATCTCTTTTAAAGGGCCAAAAATTGGTCAATAGGGGCCATATGTTTTATGTTTTGACTCATTATCCTAATTGATGAACTATCTTTGAAAGCATGTCTAGATGGGGATTTTAAGGCTAAAATTTCCATTTTCTAGTCTTTTTCATGCCATAAGATTTGTGTTTTTGTTTGATCAGATGCATACCTTAAGAGAATCTCATCATCTTGGAGTGTAGAAACTAAGTGAGCTCCAATTTTTCATTGCAAGAGAACCGTGAGGGATAGAGATGAGTTGTCAGCTCCCACATTTGTACAAACAAATCCTTTAAGAAAGGCCAAGAGGATTTTATCTAAATTGAGGTGAGTGAGACATAGAAATGAGTTTTTTCACACAACTAAATCTCTCTTAAAGGGCCAAAATTTGGTCAGTGGAGGGTGTATATTCTGACTCATTAGCCTAATTGATGAAATGTCTATATGGGCACATCTAAATGGGTGTTTTAAGTCTACAAAAACTATTGTCTATTCTCTATCACACCTTAATAGTGAAGGTTATATTTGATCAAATGCATCCCTAAAGATAATCTTAGCATCCTTGAGAGTGGAAATTGAGAAAAATTTGGTCACACATTATAAGATAACTATGAGGACTAGAGATGATATGTCAGCTCCCACACTTGCATGGATGAGTCTTCTAAGAAAGCCTAGGAGTATTTTCTCTAACTCAAGGTGAGAAAGACATGGTAATGAGTTTTAGCTTGCATCTAAATATCTCTTAAAGGGATAAAAATTTTGTAGTAGGGGCATATATTCTAACTCATTATCTCAACTGATGAACCGTGTATGTAGACATGTCCAAATGAGCATTTTAAGGCTATAATGACTATTTCTAGGTCTCTGTCAAGCCCCAAGAGTGAAGTTTGAAGTTGATTGGATGCATCCCTGAAGATAATCTTAGTATCCCTGAGTGTGTAAAATTATCAAAATTTGGTCATACATTTTAAGAGAACCATGAGGGTTAGAGACAAGCCATCAACTCCCACACTTGCATAGACATGTCACATAAGATATCCCAAGAGTATTTAATCTAACTTGAGGTGAGTAAGATATTACAATGATTTTTATCTCATAGATAAATCTCTCTTAAAAGGCCAAAAGTTGGTTAGTGGGGGTTGTATATTCTGAATCATTATAGGCACATTCAGATGGGTGTTTCAATTTTATAACAACTATTATCTGGTATCCATCGCTCCTTGTGAGTAAAGTTTGTAGTTGATCAAATGCATCCGTTAAGAGAATTTTAACATCCCTTAGTATGTAAACTGAGCCAACTTCTATTGTGCATTGTAGGAGAACCATGAGGGATAGAGATGAGTTGTTAGCTCTTACACTTGCATGGATGATTTCTCTAAAAAATTGTAGGAGGATTTTATTTAACTTGAGGTGAGTGAGATATGGTAATGAGTTTTATCTCATAGCCAAATCTCTCTTAAAGGGCCAAAAATTGGTCAATGGGGGTTGTATATTCAGATTTATTATCCCAATCAATGAACCATCTTTGTAGGCACATCTAAATGGGTGTTTTAAGGTTAGAATGACCATTTTTTAGTCTCTTTCATGCCCTAAGAGTGAAGGTTTTAGTTGATTAGAGGCATCCCTTAAGAGAATCTTAGTATCCCTGAGTGTGCAAACTAAGCCAAATTCCATCATGCATTGTAAGATAACCATGAGGGTTAGAGATGGCATGTTAGCTCCTACACTTACATGGATAATTCTTCTAAAAATCCCTAGGATGATTCTCTAAATATATGTGAGTGATACTCAATAATGAGTTTTATCTCACCATCAAATCTCTCTTAAAAGGCCAAAAGTTAGTTAATGGATGTTGTATATTCTAACTCGTTATCCCAATCAATAAAACTTCTTCATAGGAACAAGTAGATGTAATTTTAAGGCTATAATGGCCATTTTTAGTCATCATTAGGCCCTTAGAGTGAAGGTTATCATTGATTGGATACATCCCTTAAGATAATCTTAGCATCCTTAAGTGTGCAAACTGAGCAAACTTCCATTGTGCATGGATAATCATGAGGGATAGAGATAAGTTGTCAGTTCTTACACTTACATAGATGAGTCCTATAAGAAATACCAAGAGAATTTTCTCTAACTTGAGGTGAGAGAGACATAGCACAAAGTGTTATCTCAAATCTAAATCTCTCTTAAAGGGCCAAAATTTGGTCAGTCAGGGTTATATATTCTATATCATTATTCTAATTGATGAACCATCTTCATAAGCACATCTAGATGTGCATTTTAATGCTAGAACAAACATTGTCTGATATTTATTACACCTTGGTAGTGAAGGTTATATTTGATCAGATGCATCCCTTAAGAGAATGTCAGTGTCTTTGAGTGTGCAAATTGAGCCAGGCTCTGTTACATGTTAGAGGAGAACTATGAGAGCTAGATATAAGACATTAACTCTTACACTTGTATGGATTAGTCCTATAATCAACCCCTAGAGGATTCTCTCTAACTCTATGTGAGTGATACATGATAATACATTTTATATAATTTAGACCTAATCCAAGTGTTAGCAGCCAAAAAGAGGTCATGTGGGACAAGAAACAACTGATTGTGTTTGTGTTTCCTGTGGGTGTTTGATGAGAGACCTAAAAAAAGATAAGAATTTATTTTTTAGCCTTTTTATCTATCTTCTAACATTGTATGAAGGTTGTTTATGGTAGTATGATCACTATAATACACATCAAAAATGTATTTCAAAATGTTTTTTGACTACATAGGGTTAGATCAAGTATGAAGGCTAAATTAGGCCTACAAGACAAAACTTATAATATTAGGTCTGTAGACCATAATTAAGGCCTAGGTAAGACTATTTTCTTATTTTCTTGAAAGTAAAAATAGAGAGAAGGTGAAAACCTATTTGATTGGGGTAGATAAAATTAATATGAATTGTTTTTTGGTTTCTTTTTGTTTAAATAAGATAATATTCTCTACTCATAGCACCAACTATGTGAAGGTGGAATCTCATCTGGTGCCACTAACCTACATTAAAAAATTTAGTAAAAAAATAAGATAGAAATAAACACATAATGATAAAGTAATTGAAAATTAAAATACATTAAATCAACTAAGTTAACTATATTACTTTTAAAATACAAGTTAAACTTACCAATTCAATCTAACATACCTTTAGGATCAGCTTTGTTTTTAAGTGTTTCAAGAATTGCTTCATGGTCAGATTCATGTAATTTTCATAAAATTCTAATGTGAGGCTTTCCATGATATTTGATCATTTGAATATTTGTAATAATAACCAAATTTGAATAATGAAGCACCACCCTATGTGTTTCAAAGTCTTCAAATAATAATTAGTTTATTTTTTTATTATAGTACCTATGAAGCTAGGTTGTAGTAACCACTATGAATCGAGTGGGATAAATTAGCTTTTCTCCATCCATAACATTTGTGGTTAATTTTTTTGGCCTCTACACAACAACACAAGTAGTAGTCTGGTCTATTATCATTGTCCTCAAGTGTAATGACTACAAAAACATGCCCTACATTTAAAGTATAATCAAATTGTAAACACATCTAGGAAAAAAATAAAGACATCACTATTATAAATATGGTTGAATATTTAAATTAAGAATAAATTATACTTGTTTTCACAAGATTTGAGATTTGGTCAAAGTTAGATGATGATTCCATTTCATGGTCCATCAATTATTGGAGCAAATAGATACTCTATAGGTGATATAGGTCTCTAACACCATTCATCAACCCATTCTTTTGACTCACATTCATTCTAATTAAATTGCATACATGTAGAATAAAAATATGACATATCCATAGTATAAATAGTCTATGAACTTGAATCTGAGATTTGAATGGAGTATAAAATATTCAATCTAGGTATTGTACTTTAATCTTATTAAATTTCCTTGTAGTGTTCCTCTATTAACTAAAATAATATTTTCACATGAGAAAATTTATCTGATCCATAACAAATGTGTTCATTACAAGTCATAATACTTGCAACATCAATCAAATTAACACCCTCATTGTGCTTTCCCTACTCTTTTTTAAGGGCTCTTTTTACACATGCACTTGTACCATCATGTTCCCCTTTTCTGTGCCCATCCTCAAAGAAGCTCCAAAATTATTGAACATTATTCTTCTTATGCATTCTACTTAACCAAGAAAACATTTGAGAATTTTTAAACTTCCCTATACAATTATCTAACCAATTGTAGTGTGTATCAAACATGATTTCTCTTGAATTCATAGTATATATAAAACATCTCAAAATAACCTTGGACAAACTCTAGAGAATGCATTATGTCATCACTCATATACAAGTGGTATTCCCTCAAAATATGTCTATTATAGCTTGTGTTATTAGGTGCATATTTAAATGTAATATGAATAAAAATTCCAACTTGAATTGAATTATAGTATTGGGATTGAACCTCATCTATGGTTGTATCATGTATTTCTTAACAAAGTCCACTTTTGAAACAATAATGCCAATTAGTAAGTTGTCCTTTCATAGTTTGAATTGATTATCTAACCATTTTGATTTATGTGTGTGTCTTACATATTGGTAGATAATATTCTTATTGAAATTAAACATGAAATTAGATATAGAAACTTTGGTCATAACCAAATCACATTTTGATTAATCTTTTCCATATTTTAACACATACTTTACAAATTTATTATTTTTATAATCAACTAGTTGCTTTTTAAATTCATGTGAAATTTATTAATATATACAACTCATCAAATTTGACAAAGCACCACAACTATAACAAGTTCCATATAAACATTATTTGGAAAAAAAAGTATCCCTTAGATCTTTGACAAAAAATACTTTGGATTAATTCTCTTGATGTCTTACATGGAGAAGACACCATACATTCCTACATAATCTTGTCAATATGTAAAGTACAACTTATATGATGAAAAACATCAAAAAGCATATCAAATTCAACATGTACCCTACAACAACATGTGATGTATGCTTGGTTAATTTTAACATAGAAATACTTGCACATCTCAAATGACCTTTGGCTAATTATCAATTGGCCATTAAAATTTTCAATAAACTTTTTATAAAATTCTGTTTGGGTCATGTCTAAGAAATGTTTTGCATGTGTCTCATAGTTTTTTAAACATTTTATTATATTAACATCTTTTACGTGCTTGTGTGTGTGTGTGTGTGTGTGTGTGTGTGTGTGTGTGTGTGTGTGTGTGTGTGTGTGTGTGAAGAGACAAGGGGTGCCATATATCCATATATCTCATGCCAGAGATCAACTCAGTAGTTTGAGTGTCTAGTTGTCAGTGGGAATACCAGCCTTTAGTCATATGTGCTAGTCTTTAGTTGCCCTATAGATTTATAGGCTCCCCCATATATAGATAGGGTAGTCATGACTGATCCATATAGAAATAGGACCCTTATGTTTTCATGCCAAAAAATTTCAATCAAATGTCTTGTTCCTTCAACTAATACCTTATTTTTTCATGGGAGTCTACCACTAAATACCCAATAATTTGTGAGTGAAGGTTCATCAAGCCTTGTTCTTATTTTTAAATCATTTATTAGATTTTTTCTATTCAAATTCAAGGATTTACTTATTTCACTAAGAATTCAAGCTTTAGATGTTGACTTACTCACTATATATTCCATTATTACTTGTCTTGCCATATTACTATCATTATCAAACTTTTGTTACCTATTACCTTAAATGCATTAAATAGATTATTTATTATTTTAGTATTTATTCCCTCCATGTTAGATGTTCTTAACCCTAAATTATGCATCACAGGGTGTATTTTTTCATTTTAATTAATTAAAAAAATAGTTGACATCATTTTGTATGGATTTTATTCTCAAATATATAGTCCCATACACGTTGAACTGATCTTTTTAAAACTTTATCTTCCATAGGTTCTATTATTTTCTCATATATTTCAACCAAATACCTTGGTATGTCCATTTCATCATCCTTAGAGGTGTGGGTGTAGGATCTAGATTTTTTATTTAATTGGGTGGTGTTACCACTTCAAGCATATAAGGGATAATAGAGGGTTAACTATCTATATTAGGTCGTACAGGCGAATTGAATTCATATTCATTATGAGAGACATCAATTAGGGTCATTGCTTGATGTTAATTATCACCATGATCAATAACTTCATTATGGATGGATGTTTCATTATATTATGTTTCTTCATATTTTTCATCACTTAATACAAATTCATTAGTTACATTTTCTACATTTTGAATTTCGTCATTTAACAATGATTGATTGTGTTATTTTATCTTGTTTGAAGACATATATAAATTAAATTCCATGGAATTGGGTGTATTAATTTCATTTTAAATATTACTTGGTGTGGAGGAATTACCTTCACCTTACCTATAAGCTCTTATGGATGTTCTCCTATATGCTTATCTTTTTGTTTCCTTTTCTCTCTTTATTTTAATTTCCCTATTTGTTATCTCTTTAATTGGTCTTTTGTGATGATGACCCGACCCCATTATTTATCTTTATGTAGATAAATCCACATATAGAGTATAAATTGATGAATTTATAGTAATCTAAAGATAATGTAAATCAATAATTTCAATAATTTATGGAGTTTCAGCATACAAACCCAGTTTGAAGTTTGTAAAAAGCAATATGAATGAGTTAAATTCATTGAAAAATAAGAGAAATTAATGATTAATAAAGGGTGTACACCCTTTCAAAATCACACATGCCTTATTTTGATGCATGGATCAAAATGGGTAAAAACATTTATTGAATTTTTTTTAGTTTTCAAAAGGGTGTGCATCCTTTTCAAAGGGAAGATGCCTTTTGCAAAGGGCATACACATTTTTTAATATTTCAATATTTCCTCCTATGTTTTCCGTCCAAATTTAGTTTGGGTACAGACTTGAGAGGTCTAAACCTATCCTAAAACCATCCATGGAGTATCCCACTTAGTTTTAAATAAATTTAAGATAATTTTCATCTTTGTCGACACATCTAATCAAGAAGATTTTATTATTTAAAAAATATATATGTGTTTGTAGAGGGGAAAGAATAGTTTTTGAATATATAATTTTTTAATGTTAAACTATTTTTTATAATTATTACTTAATTTATATACAAGATACCTCATTATATTTATATATATATATATATATATAGACACACACACACACACACACACACACACAAATACTTTTATAACTTTTTGACCATTAATCAAAATTTTATAAAACATTTACATGATCGATCTTTGCATCATTGGCTATGATTTGAAGAAAAATGATTTTCAATAAGTTAATGTCAAAAATCTTTTTTTGTACACTTGTAGTTCCAATTTTCCATCTATCTTCAGTTATAAAATTATTTAAAATATATATTTATTAAAAAATTAATAAAAAATATCTTCGCCGATCTTTAACATTTCATCTATGTATATATGAAATTTCATACATCAATTCATTTGTTTACTCAAAAAAAGTTTGCCTATATACATTCAGTCACCTTATCTTTTCAAAAAAAAGGGTCAAGCCATTATCATAAATTCATCTATTTCACACACTTTTATCATCTAGGTATTGAAAAAATATATATATTTAGAAACTAAATTTAAAATGACATAATTCATATTCTTACGTCATTTTCAAATTATTTTTCTAAGTGTCTACCATTCTCTCCAAATTCAACTACTATAATTTTTTTTTTAAATGTGTCACTTTATACCCCCCTTTTCCCTCATTATCCTGCATCTACACAGTGGCTCAATTTGAGATCCAAAGGTGACATGGTGTGCCTATGTGGATTGATGGTTAATTCACTATGATCCATAAATAAAAATCAACCATGGTATCTAAAAACTAAGATGAAAAAATATGATTTTGGTCCCTATAGTGACTTGTAAATAAATTATTTCAAGCCTATTGTAAATTTAGAATGGAATTATATAAGATACCCAACAAAAATAATTTGTTGAAACTCGGCGAAATATTAAAGAGTAGGTCTAGAATAAAATAAATAGCTTAAGAGATACATGGATGTTTTGTGAGCCTGTGGATTCTCTGAAAATCTATAAATTTCCCCTTTCTCACTCAGATCAATACAATGTTTTTATATGTGTAAGTGATTACTATGTAAATGTGTGTGTATTTTTTATGAGTATATTAGATTGTGTTATGTTATTCTAATAGTTATTGTGAATTAAATACGATATTTTAGTTATTTTGGATTGATGCACATATAATATTTTCTACAATATTTCATTTTATAAAATGTTAAGTCATAAGGATTCAATCATAACCATTGATTCTTAAGATCTCACATTGTATTTGTTATATCTAAGTGACATAATAGGTTTAATAAATATTAGTGTATATTGTGCAATAGATATTAAACTATGATCACCTCACTATAAAGTGTCTAAGATATTATTTGGAATATCTATGTTCTTCTTTACCCTTCCCTCTATTTTAGGATTTTTTATTATCAGATAAATTGAGTTTTAACGTATTTTGGGTGTTATTTTTATCAATCTAGTGAACCTCCCTTGTTGGGTATTAGGCCACATGTTACTATTCCATCACTTGTCTGTTTATACAACTACATACCTACAACTCATGCCTTGAATCCATTGTTATTATAAATTGAGAGGATATATGCATGTTATCTATTAAGGTTAGTTCAAAAAACTACATCAATAGAATTTGGTGTTAGGATTGATAAAAATCCATTATTTTAGTTATAACCTCATCAATAGAGTTATAAGGGTTTCACCTAGGGGTTAAATTAATAATCTATTTCTTTATCTACATTATCTTATGTTAGGCTACCAAACTATATTATCAATAAAGACTTAGGGATAAAAGGAGGGCCTTTGTGACCAATTTTCACCCATATCTTTTTTTCATTTCAATTTCCATCAAATATTGAAAATCCATAAAAATTAAAAAGTCAAAAAAATATTGGCTTGGGGAAATAGCCATATATACCCTTAGTACTTAGCATGAGTTTCCAAAAAATGATTTTAACTCCCCTCCCCAAATTCAAAAATAATAGAACATTTGAGAAGAATGTCCTTATTTTTTTAAAAATAATGATTCATAAATGTTCAACGTAAGGATGTAGTTTGTAGGTTATTTCCATCCACATTAGATAATCTTAAGCATGATTAGTTTCTAATCCTAACACCTAGTTCAATCCGTAGTTGGATAGAATTGGATAATGCATTCATTATATAATTTATTCAACTAATTGACTTAGTTATATTCCTAAATTAGTTGGTCACACTTAAGAGGGATCAAAATGAATAGATAAGGGATTTCAACCTTAAATTTAAAAATATACACAAGAACATTCTAATTAATTATAAGACATAAGAGGTAGTCATTAAATAAATATAAATAAATGCTTTGGATCCCATTATCTCCTTATTGGTGAGAACATCCATGATGACTTCATTAGCCTCAAGCTATGAATAATCAATCTCAATAGATAGACAATTAGTTTCCCTTAGACCAAATATTTCTCCCATAGTAGACTATCCTCTCTTCCAAAATGTTGTCTCAAACATTCTTCAAGTCTAAAAAAGTGTAGATTTCCCTATGAATAGACAACTAAATCATAATGTGATTCACACATAACATGTTTAGCCTATGATTTCCATGAATAAAAATCAATATGTTTTTCATGATTTTTTTTTAGATATATTTTGATTCTAGTGATGATGTATAATTTTATGTGCTAGATGAATCACATGACAAAGAGGAAGAGGTATCTCCTTGAGAAAAATTTGTTCAACAAGATTGATACTAATATATTATAGGTTTATCTGTAAGATAATAGGGGAAGTTTTAAATAATGTGGAATGTTCAAATTTTTAGTATTTCTCGGATCCTGACATGTATGATTTCTATCTTTGAAGTGAGTTATATTCACTTTTATCTAAATCTAAATATTATTATTTTTGAAGAAGATCAATAATAAAATAATTTACAGACCATGTTGGAATTTAATGATGAGTCCCAAGAAATATTATATCTAAAATAACATCAAACACATATAATATGAGATCAAATGAAATGATTGTTCAACATTTGATCTAATTATTTAAGAGCTAGTACTGGTTGAACCTCTCACCCTATTCATTGTGGTCATAAAACTTAAGGTAAAATAATATAATGTTTACATGTGGTTTTATTTTGAGGTAAAATCTTTTGAAACCCATGCTCAATTTTATTTTTTTAAGGATAAGGTTATTATTATTAAATACCTTAATTTTTTTGGATTTGGGTTGGGGAAAATGAATCAATTTTTAATTAAGGATGTCCCTAGAAGTTTAATAACCACAATTGGGAAATAATTACTCTTACAAGTTAGTGGGTTATGCTTCATACAAAGCTTCCAAATTCACCCTCCCACTTTAATTTTGAGATATTAGTTTAGGTTAGATTAAGATTAGTTTAGGGTTGATTATTTAATATTTTATTTTTTATTTTTTGATTACTTCAATTTTGTAGTTTATAGTGAAAAAAATTAAGTAATGGAAAATTTTGGCCATTCCCAAACTTTCATAGTGTTTAGTGTGTCCAAATCCACACATATTAAGAGCATGGACCACTATGAAAATGTGAAATATTCATTAAAATTAGTTATTATGTATGATAAGCTTATATTTTAATTAAAGGAATGAAATTCATTTTCATAGCTTTCACATGTTTATAATGTTTTTTCACATAAATGAAGAGTCATAAAAACACTTTAATAGATTAAAATTTCCTTGAGGAATGTAGGAAAATAAAAATATATCATAGGTGATTATTATTTTTTGGTTATCCCTTCACCTTGGCTATTTTGGTTCCTAACCCTTGGGAAATAAAAAAAGATAATATCAAAAGGGAAAACATAAAATTAAATGAAAATTTTAAAATTTTATCCCACAAATATGATTTAAACAATCTCCATTAAGGCTATAGATGCCTAACTGGCAATGAATCAAGGCCTAAAACAAAACAAGAGGTATTTTTTCAAGGCTATAAACACTTGGTTGGAAGCAAAGCAATGTCAAAGCCTTCCCGCCTAATCCATTAATAATAATAATAATAATAATATGAATATGAATATGAATATGAATATGAATATGAATATGAATATGAATATGAATATGAATATGAATATGAATATGAATATGAATATGAATAGCTTTAATAAAATGGTTTTCCTAATGCTATATTTAAAAATCCTCATTTCAAGGTAAATGAATCACTTTCACTCACTTTGACTCTTTCAAAATGTGAAAGCTTAGTATATCGTGTGATTATTATAAAACTAACTTTCAAATCTTTATTGAAAATATGAACTCATTTTTTATGATTATTTAGTTTACACTCAAGTTATAACCATGTATTATGAATCATAAACACTTAGTATTATTTTTCAAACAAACATTTCTATTTTTTTGGCCAACACACCCTATTTCCTTGGAAATATGGACCCTTTGATTTTTGTTAAAAATCATATAATATTCATGGTCACAATGTTTTCTCGTGTCTAACTGACCTAGTGACCCATTTTGTATTTCCCTTAGGTTCACTTTATGTTTTTGGCCCCCTTTATTTAAATTTGCATTCTTTGTGGACACTTTTATCCAAGTCATAAGTTTCCTGGTTTATACGCGTGGTTTTTATTATTTTTTCTTAGTCGGTGACCCCTTGCAAATATTTCCTAAGGTCACTTTGGTCTTGGTCTCTTAGGTTTAGATTTAAAAAAATTCACAACCACTTTATATTTATAAATATATTAGCCCCATTCACTTAAACCTAAGTCTAAGTTTTTTTTCCCCTTTATATTATCCTAAGTCTTAAGTAGACCCATGGACCCCTTTATATTTTATAATTTTAACTCCCCTCATGGCCCACGTCTTTATTAAAATACTTGGACCATTTTTTAAAATTGTGGATCTCTATGTCTATTGAATCACCACCCCATGACTTCCCATGTATCTCTCCATATCCATCTCATGCCACCATTTGACTACTTAAACCATTCAGTGACCCCATGATCCTATGGCCAATGATGGTGTTATATTGTATCCTCATAACCTACCTACTTGCCATGATCCCATAGATCCTTATGAGCTTGTGATAATGTGTCCATATGATGGTGCCACATGGCCTTTTCTCAATTGTGTGATCCAAGCACATTGACCCTAGCAACCCTTTGACCTTTTGAACTTGAAAAATCATATCCTACCATGTGGAAGTAGTCCATTCACTAGAGATTAAATATGGAAGGAAAATACATGTCCCCCAGGACCCTGATTAAATAATAAGACACCACCTGGAATATTTGAGTGGTCACAATTTTACAAAGGATTTAAATGTACATTATATTTTTTGTGGTCACTATATGGTATTAAATTAAAATTGGGTTGTTTGTGTGTTTTGGTCATAGATTTATATTAAAATCAAAGGGGATACCTATGTTATTTTAATTACAATCACTTTATTTTGAAGTGAAAGAAGAGGATGCATGGGACAAATCAAAGTGAATTTAGAGAATCAACTAGTCTATGAGAAGGAAAGAGAGACCAAAATAAATTTTGTTGAGTCTATGGACTTTGTGAGATTTAACCAATAGAAAGTAACCATGTGTCCCAAATCAGATGTCACTATGTGTCATCCAGAGGGACCTACCTAAAATAAAACATGTAGAGCATGGATATATGGATAAAATTAAAGAAAATTTGAAGAAAACCATGGATTTGAAAACTTCACCCAAATCCAAAAGTGATAAGTTTAGTAGTGCCCTATGACTAATGAGATAATGCTATGTGTCACTTAGGATTGGTTGAACTCAATAAAAGGGTAACATAAATATCACAAGTTATGAATAACAAAAGTAAAGGTCGTGAATATAAATAAAGGTATTCATGTTTTTGATATAGTTATGTATGGACCATTTGATTCATAGTGAACATGTTAGAAATTTAATTCATATCAACCAAAATTTAAATAATCCATAATAGTAAAAAAAATAACCTAAAGCCTATAATTCTTCATTGAGATATTATAGTGACCTAATTTGAGATCCAAGGATAACATTTAAATACAAAAAAATTAGAGCTACAAATAGAAACATAAAAAACAAACTATAATTCATAATATTTTCTGACATATTGTTTGATAGATAAATAAATAAAACACGTGAGAATATCACCTTACGTACAAAATGAAACCTTGTTTCATTGAGTTGCTGTGCTCTTTCATTTCACAATGTGGTTTCTCAATAAAATTCCATGCAATAATTTCAATAGTGTCATTATCATTATGCGAGGGGATTAAATTAGGGAGGATACATCCCAATAAATATATGAGTTTTGATATGTCCCAAGAAATTTTATATCAGAGGGGGTTGGATTGGAAATCCTAAAAAAGCTATGGGATTTCATGTGGTAATGATATATCCCAATGATTTGGATTTGATTTATTTAATTGGAAATGAAAGTATAAATCAAGGATTTAATTGAGTGCATGGATTGATGATTTTATAATGAAAAAGGCTCATGTTTATGGATACCATGGATTTTATTTTTTATAGATGTATATGATGATGTGATGGATGGATTAATGATCTTGTTATATTATTTATAATGCATAGTTGGTTAGTGAAAATGGATGTTTAGTTATAATAAATTTTAATTTTTGAATGATTATTGATGAATGTATGTTTAAAAATGTATGTTGGCGATGTGATGGTACATGTTGGTAGTCTTGCATGGATTTCCAACTATTTGAAAAATATGATGTTTACTATAGCATAAGATAGGATACATCATGATATGGGAAACTAGGATGACATTATTTATAAATGCAGTAGCACTGACAAAAATGCAATAAATAAGAAAACACACAAATAATGAACAATAAACAAGCAATAACAATCAAGTAACAAAAACACAAAAAAACAAGTAATGATTTGTCCTTCATCAAGTTAAAACCCTTAAAATTTAGTGATGGATGATATTGACATGATTAGGAATGACATATCCCAATAAAGATACAAGATTTGTTTTTCTCCAAGCAATGATATACACAAATAGGGTTATATTTGGGAATGATATATCCTAAGAAAGCTATAGGATTTGATGGGGGAATGATATATCCCAATGAAGCTAGGATGATTTGTTTAAAGTGGACTAATGATTCTAAGAATATTGAGTACAAGACAAAATGTACTTTGAGGACTTAGAATTGGCTATTGCTTTTGGATTTTTTTGGATGTTTTGGGTTTTTTGGATTTTATATTGTTCTTGGTTTTTTTCTTTAATTTTCGATATTTTATAATGTTTTGGGGTTTTTTATATGTTTTTGATCTTTTGATTTTTTGGTATTTTTTTTACAAATGCATTGGGTATCTTCATTTAAGAGAGAATCTTGAGATCCCATGGAATATCTTTTTTTATTCCACTCTAAGGCTTACCAAGAGCTATTTTGATACATTTTTGAGCCCATTTACTAATACATTTAACAAAATTATCAAATTTAACATCCATTATTTTACTTCTAAATCATTATGAGCATTTTCTATACTCATTTTAATATTTTTTCTTAGTATTTGAAAATATGTTACTTCGTTTATGACTCACACTGCCTTCTCAAATAAGGGAAAAATTTAGAAACTTTTATTTTAATCACTTCCTATTTCAAAATTATAAAACAAAATGACTTCCCACAAATTATACACAAAATGGTCTAATGTCATCTATTCATCCCAATTTCCTCTATGCATCTAACATACAAGTTTGAATCCACCTTGGGACATTCCTAGGTGGAATAATTTATCATATTAAGTATGTCCAATTATCATTGTGGTCATTTTCTTTAATCAATTCATTTTCTTTGATCAATTCATTAATTCTCCTTATCTCATTAATTAATTCAAATATTTCCCAATCTCTAATCATTTCCTTTAATTATTATTCTAATTAAATTATCCATAGTGTACTAATTAAATTGATCTTTGATTAATTTAATTAATCATTCTTATAACTATAATTTTATGCAAATGGAATTACAATTTATTTTAAATTATGAATTCTTCCTTTTTCTTCTCTTTCCAAAGGGTTCCTTCATTTAATAAATAATCTTGAGATCCCATGGAATATCTTTTTTTGAGCCCACCAATTAATAAATGAAATAATATGAAGGATTATTCTCCACCCTTCATCTTAGAGACAAGATAAAGGGCCCATAATGAATCTTGTGAGATATTTTAGGGAGCATTTTCAAGCCTTTATCTTGGAAACAAGATGAATAACCCACATTGATGATTCATGTGCCTTCTTGATAATAGTTCTCCACCCTTCATCTTGGAAAGAAGATGAAGGGCCCACATTGAATCTTATAAAATATATTTTTAGGATAATTCTCCACCCTAAATATTTTTTACCCAACATACCCTCATTAGTTTTTTAGAATAGGGACCCACTATCTTTATAAAAAGGTTTAGGCCTATCTTAATAGTCTTCTAAAGAGAAATATTTATGTGTTGAACTAATATTTCTATTCGGTAAACTTATGAACATGATTTGTTTATGTGTACTAACCTACTAATGCTCTTTATAAGATAGGTGTGTACAAGTCTCAGCTGATTCTGGTCTTTGACAAAATTATTCAGTGAACTTGTTCAGAACCATACTTAGCAGGATTTTGTCTTCAAAACTTTTTTTAAAAATCTTATCTTCAGTATTTTTCAACACTTTAAACATATATAAACCTTTCCATGAATGTACTCTTCAAATTTTTTGTTCATATATTTTATTTAAGAAAATTATTCAGAGTTTCTATTTGTAGATTGGCTTTGCCATTTATTCTTCGAGACCCAGGTTTTCGGTAATTTTACACTTTGGTTCATTTTTATCTTCAAATGATTTGTTTGGGAAAAATATTTGGAAATTACTTGGCATGAAACTGGTCTTTGGTGAAAGTGTTCAAAACATTTGTTCAGCAAAAGTGTTTGGAGTAAATGTTCATAATTTTGGTCTTTTGAAACATTTGTTTGGAAGAAGTGTTCAAGTCATCTTAGTCTTCAAATAAATTTTATTGGGATTTTGTATAGTTCATTTTGGTCTTTGGAAAAAGTGTTTGAAACTTTTATTTAAGTTATTCTTTCACCTCACAAACACTATTTTAATTCTATATCCTGACTCCTAACGACCAAGAGCACCCATGGCATAGTAAACCAAAGAAAAAGAAGTGACAAAATGACACTTGGAAAAAACCAATGATTTGGCACTCCTATTAAGCATCAATAGGGCCTACGTGGCATACCTACCAAATGAAGTGGCAAAGTTCAAATTGAACGAACAAACTATAGTTATAAGCATTGGACATTAATGGTGCATGAACTAGAAATGAATGAAAAGTTATAACAAATCATTGAAGATGAATGATGTGATCATTGATCACAATCCAAATTTGAAATTAAATTTTCCCCTACTAATAAGCCCTAACTACTAGCATTTTGAGTGTATAGTGCACCCAAGAGAGTTGAGCTAATAACTTTTAAAATAAACTTTGTTAACATAGTCAATTAATAATGGCATCCTCATCTAAGACATTCTAAGGAATCCTACCTTCATCAAGATTTTAGATAAAGGATTTAACTAAGTAAAAGGATACATTATTTAATTTCATAGTAATCAACAATGATGATAATAATTATTAAGCATGGTGGGAGGTGATTTACCAATTTTTCACGCACATGCACAAAGAAAACTTGACTCTAGGTCAATGATAATTGGTTATAAACCTATTTCCATTAAAATTATAAGGGTTTCTATTTATAGCAGAAAATTTATATGTCATGCCATGCATTGACCTCCTATGATATTTGTTCTTCATTGGGAAGGTTACTAGAGGCACATTCTTTCACCATTTGGATCACAAGATAGACGTAGAGTGTATCTTGGGGGATGAATTCAAAAGTTATCTCTCTCTCCCCATTATAGATGTTAATTATAATTTTCATAGGGTACTCTTGTGTAATAATGATAAGTCTATTGAGAAAACATTAAGCAGTTAGATGGTTCCCGGGAAGACCGTCAATTTGAAGGAAAAAATAGTAGGTATCGGTGACCAAATTCAAGATGGGAATCCATATTAGGATGGTCCTAATAAATAGGTTATACATCTATCCCAACATTGAATTCCTCTACCTTGAGTAGATTCTATTGTTATATTTACTAATGACCTTGGAGCTAACATTCATTCTAGGTGAGGTGATCAGTGCAAGACTCAGAGAACATGTGTTACATAATGATAAGAGGCTCCAAGGAGGCTATTTCTACATGATGTCCTACCTTCTTGATGTAATTCTTAGTAATTTTTATGTTCAAAATGGGTCACTATGGAGCCCAAATCCATAATTTATCAAGAATCATATATGTGATTCATATTCCTTTATACACATATACATATATACCAAGAACATCATATGCATCAAATAAGATGTCTACCCCTAGGTATGGATGGCCATCCATGAGTCCCACTAATTATTTTATGTCTTGTGTTTCTCCTTTTATCATTAGATCATTTAATTCAATGTCCCTTAGTCTTATATTCCTCATCCCCATTTGGTATCCAAGGCATAGTTTATTTCTTCATAGCCAAGTACCCAACCAACTTTGTTTGTTCTAAAGGTAGAGGACACTTCTTCTACCCCTATTTTTCCTACTCCCCCAACTATTCCACCTCCTCTAATTGTATCTTATATGTCCATTCATGTTGTTTATACTATGGTTACTTCCACCACTATCCCAAATCCCCCAAATAATAAGAAAAAGGCAACCAACAAGGCTAGGAAAGCAGTATAAATCCCTCAACTTCATGTTTCATCTTCTCAGTTGGGTTTACCAGTGCCCCCCAGTTCCTCTTAGGACACTACCATGGTAACATGAAAAAGGTTGAAAAGAATAATCCATTCTATATAATCCACCCACTATCTTAGTATGGTGGATTGGACTAGTCTAAAATAATTTGGCCTTCACTTCCTGATCTATTACTTGAAGAAGCTTTGAATCAATCCTCAAAAGACTTGTTGGGTGAGACTATAGTTCAAGACATTGAACCCATTTATGCAACCTAATTAGTCCTCCCATAATGGGAAATAGATATGAAATCAAAGGCTTATTAAAAGCCTAATCTTATAATTATGAAGTTTCCCACGGTAAGCTCTATATTTGAAAAATCTATAAGGAGTGTATAAAGGGTAAGGGAGAGGAAATTGAAATATGAGTATGGAAGATGAGACTAGAAGAGGGGTCATTTTGGAAGAAATACATGAGGTATTACCTTGTCTAAAAGAAAGAATAGAAAATTGAGGTAGTCCCCTTACATTTAGTATTTCAAATCTTATTTTTAAACCCATAAGTATAGTCTAGTTGATATTCAGGAAGGAACTAAAATGGCTAGATAAGAACTTGAGCAAGAATTAGAATAAATAAGGGAATAGTAATAAACTATACACACATTCCCATACATATAGAGATATCTATATAAAATGTATCATCTAGATTATATAATATCTTGGAGGCTATTGATGCAATGAGGGAAGAGTTGACACCTCATATAGATGAAACCACCAAATTATTTAATTCTTTGAAATATGTTAAAAATCATTATTATTTATATAACTAATAAGGCATATGCCCACCTTAATTTGATGACACTATTGGAGGTAACCAATGCCCTCAAATTAGTAGTCATTAGGACACAAAGCCATAGAATGGATCACAATAGTTGAGGCAGTAATGCTTAAATATGTAGAAAATGAAACCCTCATTTTTCATATTCTAAAGGAATTAAAGCTCTCACAAGGAAGGGACTCCATAGGCAGACTCATTAGTAAGGTCAATTTTGATTAGATCCTTCAACAAGCTTTAATTAGAACTTACAAGGAATGACATTGGTAGAAATAGAAGCCAAGATAAATCCTATAAGGAAAAATGTTAGAGAGGTAGAAATATTTAGAATTAACTTTAGAAATAATAAGGCTAAACATGTAAGGATTATTGAACAAGTTAATAGGGTGCACATACCTCCATTACTAAATATGGACATTATTAGGTATTTGCATGACATTGGTGATAAAAAATTTAAAGTGTTATAAAATAAGAAATTTGATGTTCCAACTTCTAGTTCAGCATAATCTGCAACTTTAATGCCTCCAACAACTAGTAGCACCATGAAATCACCTAGCAAGCCTTAGTTGAAGGCTAATTTTTTATCTAGCCATGAATACATTAATAATCCTTGTACTTATAATTAAATTATACTTAACACATAGATTTAAAAGTCACCTAAACTATTTATATGCATGCACATGTTGCATTGCATTATACAAGATAACTAATTTTGACGTAGTTGTAGTTAACTATGAACATGTACATATGAAATTTTGATTCTAAAAATAGAATTGAGGTTCTAATTGTGTGATGTAACTATGAGTTTGCATGGACTTGGAGGGTGAGGTGACACCTCCCCAAGTCTATATATTCATGTAATTACACATTCCAAAGTGTTGGAAGTTTTATGAATATAGGAAGAAATCAGTTTTGATTGTCATGTAACTGTGTCAGTGTTATTTCCTTTCATATCTATGTTATTGATGTTTTGTTTTCTTGTTTGTATTAATTCAGTAATTTAAAGTGTGAAAAATATATAGATAATTATGGTTTCTATCATTGATGTATGTTAATCCTATATGTGCAAAATCTATTTAAAGTTAGTAGATTTTGTTAATTTTAAGCAATTGGTTAAACTATATTTATATTCTAAAGTTTCCAAGAGTGTTTTCTCTCTAATATAGTATTCTAAGTTGTGTTATATCTACCTTAGACACATTTCTAGTTTGAGTTATAATATCCAAACTAAAGTTATACAAAAAGAATAGTAAAAAAATCAACCTTCAGTTGAGACCATCAAGTTTCCTATACCATTATTTCCTCTAAACTGCTTAATCGTGTTGCCTATGAATCTACAATAGCTAAAAATATTAAAAATTATTCTTAAAAACACTTTTCCATAAAAGAATTAGCTTAAGAAGTGACCCATTAATACCATAAAACCTTATTTTCTACTCTACCCTTTCCTCCTTTCGAAGCTTATTTGAATGAGACCTACCTACTCTAGAATAGATACCACCTATCCATCTAGCTAACTTAGGTTTTGATTTCCTTACTAAGATTCATTTCACTACAAGAAAACCTAATTAAAAAACTACATGACTAGTCTGTTATTTCATCACAAAGTTGTTTAACCCATACTTGTAACTCATGTCTTAGAGTGGAGTTCATCTCCATTAAGATCCTAAAACACTAGAGGTTACCTTGTTAAATATAGGTATGTGTACAAGACCTACATCAACAAGAATAAAATTGGGGCTAGGAGGGCCATTGGTGTGCCTTCCCTAGTAAGAGGTTATCCCTTATGTTTTAGTTACATTGGAGAGACCCAAGAGAGTTACCAATTATAGGGCCCAAACTAGTTTATTGGTTTCAGCCTTATCAACACATCGAAGGCCTAGTTTTATATCAATTATTCCAAATAGACCTTTGGCTAGGCCACCCCCTCCAATAAGAAATATCCATCCTGTCAATTATCCTATAGCCCAACAACCTTGGATGGTTGCATCTATCATTGTCATCCTAGGAGATGTGTATAATTTACCTAAGAACCTAGAGAAGTATCTGCCTTCTTTCTCCCCTTCAAGAGGAATAACTACAAAGGAACACATCAAGTCTTTCAAGGATCCTTTGAGATTAATCAATGTTACTAATGAATATGTTACATGTAGAATTTTCCCATTTACCTTGTAGGATGCAACCTATGATTGGTACCTCAACCTTCAATATTACTTAATTACTTTTTGGAACACATGTCAAAGCACTTTTCTTACCCAATTTGTGCAAGTTACTATCCTTGACCTAGTGTATCAACATTTCACCAGTATGAAGAGGGAGCCTAATAAGCCAACTTAAGATTTTAATGCCAAAGTTTCAGAAGATGTACACTTGGCTTAGCATAGAGTATAGACCAGATGTAGAATTAGCATTTGTGATGTTTATAAGTGCCTTAGATCCAATCACAACATTATTCATATTAATATTTGTTATGACCACCACTCTCACTTTAGCATATGAAGAGGATATCAATATTGATAGATAATTAAATCTTCAAAAACTAGGCACTCCCAAAATCAAAGGTGATTTTCCATCATTGAATCTAGTCCCTCATGTTAATCAAAATGTTCCTAATTCTAACCAAAATCAATTATATGCACTACCTCCTCTAACATGGAAAATGCCCATTCATAATTATGGCTATATGAATAATCAGGTACAGATGAATAGTCATTAACATAACCAACATTCAATGCCCTCTAATACTATAGTTTTATAAGAAGTTGATTCTACTAAAGCAGAATTAGATTCCATAAAAAAAATGGTTCATAACTTGAGAACTTAATTCATGAACATGTAGAGGAAGTGGGTAACACTAATAGCCAGAATAATAACTATAATTCTAGGTTTCAAAGATATAACAAACCTTTCAATTGATCTATAAATAATATAAAGCAGCAACCCAACAAGTTTATATAAATCAACATAGTAGAAGTAGCTCTGCCAATAGGTGTAGAGTCCATAATACATCATAGCATGATGAACTTGAATGTGTATAATTTTGTGAAGCATTTGAGATTATCCAAAGGGAGATGGTAAGGCAAGACTTGATGAACAATCCACTAGAGTTCTACCCAAAAGTTGGTTCTTTAAACACCATAATTTTAAATGCATGATTCCTTTTTCTTAAGAAACTATGATAATGAACTAGAGGATAACTCTGATGAAATACATGCCTTCCAAAAATATCAAAATGGAAATTACAATCTAAGGAAAAAGTATCCCTTCACAACATCTACTCCTCTAAATAATACCACTATTCCACCAAATCCAATGGGTGATAAAAATACATATTCCCCAAAATGGAATGAATATTCATAAATTAAAGAGGAGAAAAGCAAAGGAGGGTATAACATTATTGAATATTTGAAGAAGATTAAATCGAACATTACTCTTCATGAATTGGCTCAAATCACTGAACAAAAGGAGCTCTTATGGAGGTCTATTATAGGGAAGGAAACTATATAAAAGACAAAGGTTACTCACACCAATGTTATATACAAAATTAAATCATAAGTCCCACCTTTTTTACTAGTTATCAGATTATTTGGAAAGAATATCCACAATTTTTATTATATTCTTGATCCTTGACCACAGTGATGCCAAATTCAATTTGTCAAAATATTGGTTTGACTCCAATACTATCAAAGAGGATGGTTTCATAGCTAAATAAGACCCAAATACATGTAATAATATAGCTAAATCATGTACACATCTAAGTAGCATTTGAGCCATGAGTGAAATGATAATAGACATACTTATAGTGTATATCCTAGAAGGATACAGACTCTTCATTAGTAGAGATTGGTCTAAGACATTAAATGGGTATATAGTTATAGACTTCTCTCACATTTGGTTACCATGGAGAGGTGTTGTAAACCAAATTCAAATTGATCAGGAGCTAATAATGAAGCACCTTATTACTTAATATAATATAAATAATTAATAATTAATCTATAACTCTATTAATTTTTAGATTATACCTTTATTACAAAGCATGATGTGCAAAAACTAGAAGTCCAAGGACCTTCCCAGTTGATAACTCTCAACTTTGATGATGTGAGATCCAAATAAGGATCAATAGTTTATGTTCAATTGGTGGACCCATAGGGTAAAAAATACTTGGTGGCATACAAACTATAGTTACTTTTCACCAATAACAAACAAGAATATGAGGCACTTATTTTAGGATTGCATTTTGCTCTCAAAAATAATGTCAAACAATTTTTAATCTATGAAGATTCAAAATTGGTACTTAATCAAGTCAAGAAAAAATACCAATTCAAGCTATCATACTTAAAGAGGTACTAATATAGGGCCTAAGATTTAATTAATCCCTTTGAGGCCTTCAATATAGTATTTATTCCTAGAGAATAGAATTAAGTTATTGATTTTCTAACTATTATAGCTACCAACTTGGCACCTCTATAAGAATCTAAGGTACAAATATTCACCATTGAGATAGCACCTTATTCATATGTTCTTGACAATGTGTAAATTTTCTAAGTCTTTGATGATAACGAGTAGATCATCTAGTTCTTGACTAAATCGAGGAAATTTGAGTCTCAAATCATTGATGACAAGGAGATTATTTACCTATGCCAAGAGGAATTGGGGGAAAAATGAGTCATTAAACTAAAGGAAAACCACCTCCCTTTAAGAATGGTTTCCTTAGAAAGGACGTTCGATTTGGATCCTTAAACACAATAGTAAAGACATCTAAAAGTAAATGAATCTGAATTCAAAAGGGAGAATTTAAGATATCAATATGACTTGCACTATCTTAACATTAGTCTTAGATGCACTCTAAAATAAAGGTAGAGGGTGAAAAATCTACTTACCCAATACAAATATGTGATTGCATGGACATATTAATACTTGAAGGTTTTTAACTCAAGGTTCATCACCCATAAAATCCCATTGAAGCTAGACCACAAACCATTTAGGCAAAGTCAAAGTCTAGTAAATCCTATCCTAGAGCCTCTTATTCAAAAGGAAGTGGAAAATTTATTGAGTGAAAAAATAGTTTTCCCTATTAGAAATTCTACTTGGGTCACTAGTTTAGTTCTATTCAAGAAGAAGAGTGGGAAAATTATAGTCTTTGTTGATTTTAGAAACTTGAATAAGGCTTTTGATAAATAAAATTATTCATTGCCTTCCTTCAATGAGGTCATTTAGATAGTGAGTGGTTTAGGAATTATGTCCTTCTTGGACAAATTTTTATGATATAACTAGGTATTGGTAGAGTCAGAGGATAGAATGAAGAAAACATTCACCATGAAGTGGGATACTTATGCATATAAGAGCATGTCATTTATCCTAATTAACACAAGTGCCACCTTTTAATGAGCATGGACCACACATTCCAAGGGATGATAGGTAAATATATAATCATTTACATGGATAACCTCAAAGATTTTTCAAAAGGACTATTCCCATGGGTTACCTACAGTCAATATTTGAAAGATTTAGAAGGTTTGGAATTTCATTGAACCCCAAGAAGAGTATATTTGGCATCATATAAGACAAACTATTAGGTCACATCATCACTAAAGATGTAATTACAATTGACCTAAATAGAATTTAAGGGATATCAAAAATTAGATTCCCAAATTGCAATAAGGAACTCAAATATTTATTTGGTAACATAAACTTCATGAGAAACTTTATATCAAGCTTTGTAGAAATTTTTAGACCTTTAGATGCAATAATCAAACAATATGATAAAGTTAAATGGACAATAAATGCCTAAAATTATTTTCAAGACATTAAAGATGCAATATCTTAGGCCCCTGTATTGATAAGTCTAGACTTAACTAAATACTTCTTCTTGTATTTATTCACTTTAGAATAAACTTTTATCATTGTACTCACTTAGGATAAAGATTAAAGTAATAATATTATTACATTCATGAGCACAAAATTTAAAAAGGTATAACTTAGGTATTCCATGATGGAAAAGAAAATATATACCCTTGTCAAAGCGGTAAATAAATTTTTACATTACATCCTGAAGAACAAGACCATCACCATTGTACTGAACCCTACTATTAAGCTCATTTTGGATTAAAATGAATTATGAGAACATACAAAAAAAAATATGAAAAAGTTTTAGGAGTTTGACATAGAAATTAAGCCTTCTAATATTGTTAGAGGCCAAGGCATCATTCAACTCATGACTGATCCTGATCTGTGCATCACCATTAAAGAAGTTTTTGAAAACCAAATATTTAAAAGAGATGGGTATACTAACATTATCCAATACTTATAGATTCTTACTCCCTATAATTAAACATAGAACAAAGGAGAGGTTTGAGACTCAAAGTGTCTCATTACATGATCAAAAAATGGATCCTCTATAGAAGGAATTATGAAGGAATCTACTTGAGATATATTTCATGATAGGAAGTTAAACAAATTCTAAATAATTTGCACCAAAATATAGGTAGTGATCATCCATCTAGGAATACCATAGCCCATAAAATCTTCAAAATGGGTTATTATTGGCCAACAGTCTACAAGGATGCACATGTTCACATTAGAACATGTCATGAATTCCAAGCCCTAGTGAAAATAGAAGTAGACACAACAATGTTTCTATAATATGTTATTGAAGGTAGATCATTCACTCAATGGGGCTTGGACTTCATTGGGGTCATTAAATCCAATTTTTCAACTGGTCACAAGTTTTTACTCACTTACATAGACTATTACACATCATGGACCAAAGTAGTAGCTACAAAGAATTCATGAGAACAAGATGTAATCAGCTTTCTAGAGGAAAATATTACAACTAGATTTGGTACCCCCATTTCTCTAGTTTGTGAAAATGGGCTAGCATTTGAATTAGCTAAATTTATCAAATAGGCCCATGATAATAAAATCACCATCATGTCATCATCTAACCATTACCCACAAGGAAATAGATTGGTTGAATCAATAAAAAAGAACCTAATTGATGCCATTAAAAAGTTAGCAATAGACAAAATCTACTGAATTATGCATTATGGGCTAATCAAACAAGATACAATCAAACCCTCAAGGCCTCACCTTAATTTTTGGTGTATGGGAGACAATTGGTTTTCCTAATCATGCTTAAATTTCTAACATATTAGTTTATGAAGGAATACATGGAACCAAGTGATAAGGTGGAGTCTATATTATTATATATGATAGAAATGGAAGGCTCAAGATTGAGGCCTTACAAAATTCTAGTAAACATCAAGATATAATCAAAAAGTGATTTGAGAAAAGAGAAAAAATTAAATAATTCATAATATCTAACCTAGTAGTTCTATGGGGCAAATCCTATGAAAATAAAGGACAACATAATAAGTTTAACCCATTGTGGATTGGACCTTATTAGATTTTAGATATCCTAGG
This sequence comes from Torreya grandis, assembly GCA_037957365.1. NCBI lineage: Eukaryota > Viridiplantae > Streptophyta > Pinopsida > Cupressales > Taxaceae > Torreya > Torreya grandis. Next base: position 8,717,064 of record JARHVA010000078.1, read on the forward strand.
TAGCAATGCTTTTTATTTGAGGGACCTCCAAGATAATGAGATGACATATCCAATCAATAAATAGCTTTTGAAGCATTAATTCATGGTTATACTATCTAGGGATGTCCCTAAGTAACAATAGATGTTGTGTTAAGAGTAGGATTATATTATATTTACTGCTTAATAGAATAAATTTATTGCTTTCATAGAATACATTCCTTACTTCATGTTGGCCAATTTTGGTCTACATATAGAAATTTACCTAGATGGATTAGTTTATGGAAGCCCTGGTATGGAGAGACAAGATGAGCAGAGTTCCTAATTGAATGGATGATCCATAATGAATAAGAAGATCAAATATCACTTTCAAATATTTTGAAACACTTTAAGCAAGATTAAAGTATATTTTATTTATCTTTGAGAAGCAAGTCTTGAAATAGGGTTGGATTGTAGGTAAAGGATCCTGACAAATCTACATGATGTTCAAGTATTTAAGGGAATGAAATAGATTACATAAAGTCTTATAATTTCATCAAAACCTTGGAAGGTTGAACAAAAGATGACAAACACAAGCTTAGAGGAACTAAGCCATCATGACACATCATAAAAGAATGAATAGGCCAGTCAAGTTACACATTTCATAAATCCACTTGGGAGGTCAACTAGAGCCAAAGGAATAAATTAATATGATTCTTTTGGTCCTATAAACATCCTCTATAAATTTTTTATCTTGATGAGTTTCATATCTCAAGATAGAAACATTTAAAGTTAAAATAGCAGAGTGGGACATACACGAAGATGTCATTTTTAAGCCATGACAATTAACCATTTGGATTCAAATATTCAAAAGATAAATGTGGAGATAATAAGTGGTGAGATTACATATCCCTAAGTAAATATCTAATGGCACATGGTGATTGATGAAGTCAATGGATCTAAGCAAATCAATAGAGCGTATTTAATCGTATAAAAGCATATCGATGGAAAGTGAGAGGTCAACTAGTCAGCAAATATTGAGAATGAATAAGGAGATATCAAGTTTCATGACCATGATAAATTTTAGGTAAATCAATGGTGTGTATTGTTTTTCCCAAAAATAGTCACTTATTTTTGTGGACAACCTGTTGACCATTTTGGTCTTGCAGGCCAAAAATGGTCTCCTTTCTCAAAAATGTTCTGAGTAGTCAAGTTATTCAATTTCACAAGCCTTTTCAGCTAAGGAAATCATAGGTTCAAAAGGTGGATTTTCACAAGAAGAAATTACAAAACACTTGAAGGCATTTCCTAAAATTGATAAGGATGGTTCAACACTGAGGTTCAATGATATATGGTTCAACGGTAGGGTTTAATGATTTGAAATGAACGCCACCAAACCATTGAACTGTTGAACCATTGAAATCTCCTTAAAAATGGTTCAAATATTCAAAAAGGTTTGAGCATAAGGTTATAGTGAAAGGTTCAAATAGTTGGTTTAATGATACATTGAATTGAATTCATAAGAAGACTGAGCGAATGTGACTCTTTGCAAAACATAAAATATTGAGCCGTAAAACTGTTGAACCATTGAACCGTTGAACCATTGAATCGGTGAACTCTAAAAAGATGGTTCAAGGTTCAAATGGTTCAAGTGACTGGTGACATCCCCATAGACATCAAATTTAGGATAATGGAATAATGACTGATTTTCAAATAACATAGACCTGAGGACAAACTCAATGATCCACTGAGAAAGGAGTCAAAGAAGCCAACAGGAGGTGAGAAGATAGCCTCGAGAGCTCAAATCAATAGGAAGAGACAAAATATATCAAGAAAAGAGGGAATCAAATAGAGAATCTAGAAGCATCGATGGAAGAGTTATTCTAGTGGGTGGAAAAGTCCACCAGGTGGATATCAGAGAGCACAAGCATTCAATGGTGTGGCCTATTTTTCTTTGTTTGAGTAAAGATGAGTGGAAAATCGTGTATGTATCATAAAGAGGAGTGGCCTTTCCTTTCATAAGATCAGGAAACCCATGCTTTGGAGAAGACATTTCATATGAGTAAAATTCCAAAGTCAGGACGGGTAACCTACTCCAACATGGCTCCTACATAGAACTTCCTCTTTCTAATGCATTCAATGCAGCATGGGCCATTTTGTGAAAACAAGCACCAAAGTCTTTCTTTGGATGCTATATATTTTAATCTCTCATTTTGAATGAAGGAGATCTCTTAGTTATTTGAAGCAAAACTCTACCCAAATTGAAAGGCATTTTTGAGACTTTGAGCTCAGATTGTTAATCATATTTCATCAGGTGAATGAGAAAGCAAGTGACCTTTCAAACATTGTGTTGAAATAACTTGTGTTATGTAATAAATTATTCTTATGTCTTTTTCCTAAATACAGTCTTATCTATTTGATCAAATAAGTAGAGTAAGTGAAAATAATCTAGAAGATGTCTTAAAGCCGATTATAGAGACTTTGTGCTACCATAATTATCTTTAGCTTGTGTGTTTTGCATTTCAACATAAAGGATTTGAACTACTTTTATCCTTTGTGATCATATACTCTATTGTAGTTTGCGGTGGAGACTTTGGTCTAAACTTCATTCTACGGTGTCCTACATACTTAATCAATAAGAGAAGCAATGAAAGACTTTGCACTTTCATGGGTTTCTTGTGGATCCAGTTATCACCCAGGAAGTTTTCCTATTGTTTTATGAACATTATTTTTGAAAAAAGATAAATGGATTCAGTTATCACATAGGAGTTTTCCTATATTTTGTGAACATCATTTCTAAAAAAATAGAAATGGATGGTGTGTTTTTACCCCCCAGTTAGTATTTAGTATAGGTTTAGTTTATAATAGTTTATAGGGAGCCTCCCCTTACTGAGAGGAGAGATTTATCTCATTATGCTATGACTGATATAAAATTTTTGTCTTCAGTTAGTTGATGACAAAATATTCACCCAACAATGCTTTTTGGTGACTCCGCTGGAGAAGAACATGCAAGTTGAAGCCTCACACTTCATGTTGAAGTAGTTCTAGTTCTTTTCCATTCTACACTCTAATAGATCCATGGTATACGCAAAGCCAGAGAGCTCAAGGTATTGTTGATCTTGTATTCAATTTTGTGCAGCAAAATCATTTTGATCTTTCTTCTCCATGAGCTCACCTCTAGTGAACCAGGAGTTTTCCTCCTACCAACATTAGGTCTCTAATACTAGGCAAAGCTTCTCTTTCCTCTGCTAGTAGAGCTTTATCTATACATACTCCATAAAGGTTTGTTATCCTTCCTTTCAATTGTCATATCATGGCAGCCCAAGACCCTTGGGGTAATACCTTTGGCCCCCTAAATCTAACCCCACCTTTATATGAACTACGTCGTAGTTCAAGAAAGAATTTTCCCAAGTTCTATGGTGATGGGAAAGTTCATCTTGATGAGCATATTGTAGCTTTTGGCATAGCCTATGGCCTGATAGGCATTGAATATGAAGATATAGTGGTAAGTTTGTTTGTATAAACATTGCAAGGCACTGTTGTAGATTGGATTTATCATCTTCAAGCTCAGACTATAACTAACTGGAACACTCGCAAGGCCAAGTTTGAGGCTAGGTTCAAACCCATAGAAGATGTGCATGCCTTGTTGGCTCAGCTTACATAAATGAAGAAGGAGCCTCATGAGCCTATGTGAGACTTCATTGCTAAATTTGATAAGCTGAGGAATAGGATTCTTATAATTTATTAGCCAACACCAGAAAATCTTAAGTGCTTCTTCATCAATTCTCAACTTCCGAAAGTGAGTTTCCTATTGAGGCAGGCTGGCCATATAGATCTTTTTTCAACTTATATTTTGGCTACCGAGGTCAAAGATGATCTTATCCTTGTAGGTAAAATAAGAAGAGATCTTAACAAAAATAAATTTTCTTCACCTACTAAAAATTCTTCTACAAGCACCATTGATCCTATGGTGCAAAAGTTAGCAAATGAGTTGTTAGCTCTAAAAATGAAAATGGCCCAAGGAATGTATACTCCTCCTTCTTATCAGGATATACTAAGGAAGACATTCCCTAACCATTCATATCAAAGCAATGTTTCCAGGAATTAATGGCAAACCAATCACCTTCCCCCCACATAAGGGAAGCTTGCCATTGAAGTAGCACTGGCTAACTCAGTAGTTGGTTATCATGAAGCTGAACATGATTTCTCTTTCCAACCTAAGTTGGACCAAGAAGATGATGTTAATCTCTTTGCAAAAGGAGAAGAAGAATTAGTTGGCAACTCCAACATTAGTTTTCTAAATTACCAAGATGAAGCTAGAAGAAAGGAAGAAGTGTTTGATGGATCATACATTATTTTTACTAGGTCCCAGAACCAGTAAACTCAACAAGCTAATAAAGAAAAGGCAAGAGAAGAACCTTAGCTAGTAATTTCAATTGATAAATAGTGGACTTCACTACCTTTCCAATCAAAGGACCTGGTGATCAATAAGAAAGTAAGTACCTCAAACAACCCTATACCTTCTGCTTCCATTTCTTAAACGAGTCCCACACCCAATAAAACCTAGAATGATGGATTTCTTTCCTTTATTTATAGTTCATTTTAGTTATTTGACATAATTAATCATATTAGGAAGACCAAGATCTTAATATCTAAGTTTGAATACTTACAAGCCAACCCTGAGCAATTGGATAGGTTGACTGAATGCACCAAAAGTAAAACCATCCCTACAAGACAAGATTTTTCAAAAGTGACTCGTGATCCCCCAAAGAACAAAGGCACCTGAAATAATCTTGTCATTACTCCTCCTGTTGACCCTGGGAAAATAGAACCTTTCTATGTTTCCCTTTTGATTAATGGTCATAAGTTGAGCAACTTTATAATAAAATTTGGAGCATCTGACAATGTTATGCCCACCAAGGTAGCAGACTCTCTCAGTCTTACCTTAACTAAAACTTTTGGGAGATGTTTCTTCTTGAAAAACAAGCAAGTGCCACTTTTGGGTCAAATCAAAGATGTCCAATTTGCATTTGCAGCTTTTCTAAATAAGAGGAATAAGATGACAGTCTTAGTGGCTGATGTTCCAGCTTCCTATGGCATTCTACTCAAACGTAATTTTTGTAAGGATGTAGGTGGAGAGTTTGAATATGGACCTATCTGAAGCAAGGATACCTATTAAGGGCATCATGCAAAATTTACTTCCTAAGGAGTCAAAATATATTTTCACCCAAATGTCAGACTCTGAAGCTCAAATTTTGTTTGAATCCTCAGGAATGGGTAATTACTTTTTATCCACTGAAGATGTTTCTATTTCATCAGATGAAAGTTCATTAGGTGACAATTCAAAGAATTCAGATAGAAAATCATAAGAATTGGTTGAGCAAAGTTTAGGTGAAAAAGGATCTTCCCTCCCTAGCGAGGAGAAATATTTAAGAAGATTAGATTCTAATGATGTCTAGATTCTAGAATTTAATGGTAGCTACTCTTCTACCAGTTTTGGGGCTGGAATTGTTTTGATATCTCCACAAGGAGATATTTTCCCCTTTTCATATAGGTTGTAGTTTAATAATACCAACAACACCATTGAATATGAATCTTTATTGCTCATATTGAAAGCTGCTCATGCTAAAGGTGTTAAGATTATTCATGCCTAAGAAGATGCTGAATTAGTGGTTTTTTAGGTAAGAAATCTGTATCAAACCAGAAATGATAGATTGCGACATTATCACAATCTTGTGTAGGATTGTATTGAAAGTTTTGATGCTTTTAGTATTTCTACAGTGCCTAGAGAATTTAATGATCCTACAGATTCATTGGCTATCTCTACAACCCTCATGGATCCTCACAAAGATTTCAAAGGGAATAAGTACACTATTGAGCTAGTCTTTCAACCAAGTATACCTGATAATTCTAACCATTAGCAAGTGTTTAATGGGGGCCATCAAATCATGTGCTTGAATAGACTAGAAGAGAAATGAACCATAGTAGTGGACCATGTTTTTGCACATCAAAATTAGGTAAATAAACTCTTTGACAAGAGAGCAAGGATTCATGGTTTTCAGATTGGAGATCAAGTCTTGTTGTGGGGAAAGAGGAGAGAACCAAGAGGAATGTACAAAAAATTTGATTCCTAGAGGAGAGGTCCATTCACCAGTCATCGATTCTAGTGTAAAACTAGTTTCTTACTAATATATCAAGATAGAATGCCATTTTCACTACCTCACAGTTTGTAGCATCTGAAGCACTTCAATCCTTGAAGTATCAGATAAGTCCAGTTATACATTTATATAGTCTTTGTTTGTTTTGTGTTATTTATTTGGTTTTTTGATGTCTTTATCTTTTTGGGTGGCTTCACTCCATGGCCCAATGGCATAGATGAAGGCACTTAGAGTCTAGATTCTAATCCCTTAGATCATTTCAAAATACAATTGATGGAATTTCCCCAACTGGAGCCAGCTATTATTCTCAAAACTAGTCACTTGTTTTTGTGGACAACCTGTTCACTATTTTGGTCTTGCAGGCCAAAAATGGTCTCCTTCTTTCTCAAAAATGTTTTGAGCAGTCAAGTTTTTCAATTGCACAAGCCTTTTTAGCTAAGGAAATCGTAGATTCAAAAGGTGGATTTTTGCAAGAAGAAATTACAAAACACTTGAAGGCATTTCCTAAAATTGATAAGGATGGTTCAACGATGAGGTTCAATGATATATGGTTCAACGGTAGGGTTCAATGATTTGAAATGAATGCCACCAAACCATTTAACTATTGAACCATTAAACTTTGCTTCAAAATGGTTCAAAATTTCAAAAAGGTTTGAGCATAAGGTTCCAGTGAAACATTCAAATAGTTGGTTCAACAATACATTGAATTTAATTCATAAGAAGACTGAGTGAATGAGACTCTTTGCAAAATATAAAATATTGAGCCATTGAACTATTGAACCATTGAACCGGTGAACTCTAAAAAGATGGTTCAAGGTTCAAAATGGTTTAAGTGATTGGTGATGTCCCCATGGATGTCAAATTAGGGATAATGGAATAACTATTGATTTTCAAATAACATAGACCTAAGGACAAACTCAGTTATCCACTGAGAAAGGAGTCGAAGAAGCTAGTAGAAGGTGAGAAGATAGCCCTAAGGGCTTAGATCAGTAGGAAGAGACAAAATATAGCAAGGAAAGAGGGAATCAAATAGAGAATCAAAAGCATCGATAGAAGAGTTATTCCAGTAGGTGGAATAGTTCACCAGGTGGATATCAGAGAGTGCAAGCATTCAATGGCGTGGCCTATTTTTCTTTATTTGAGTAAAGATGAGTGGACATTCACGTAAGTATCATAAAGAGAATCAGCCTTGCCTTTCAGAGAATTAGGAAACCCATTCTTTAGAGAAGACATTTGATATGAGTTAAACACCAAAGTTAGGACTAGTAAAATGTTCCAGCATGGCCCCTGCATAGAACTTCCTCTTTCCAATGCATTCAATACAGCATGGGCCATTTTGTGAAAACAAGTGCCAAAGTATTTTTTTGGATGCTATATATTGTAATATCTCATTTTGAATGAAGGAGATCTCTCAGTTATTAGAATCAAAACTCTACCCAAATTGAAAGGCATTTTTGAGAATTTGAGCTCAGATTGTTAATCATATTTCATCAGGTGAATGAAAAAGCAAGTGACCTGTCAAACTTTGTGTTGAAATAACTTGTGCTATGTAGGAAATTGTTCTTATATCTTTTTCCTAAATACAACCTTATCCATTTGATCAAATAAGCAAAGCAAGTGAAAATAATCTGGATGATGTCCTGAAGCTAATTGTAGAGACTTTGTGCTACCATAATTGTCTTTAGCTTGTGTGTTTTGCATTTCAACACAAAGGATATTGGAAAGGATTTGAACTACTTTTATCTTTTGTGATCATATACTTTGTTGTAGTTTGCAGTGGAGACTTTGGGCTACACTTCATTCTACAGTGTCCTATGTACTTAATCAGTAAGAGAAGCAATGAAAGACTTTATGCTTTTGTGGGTTTCTTGTGGATCCAATTATCACCCAGGAAGTTTTCCTATGGTTTTATGAACATCACTTCTAAAAAAAGAGAAATGGATTCAGTTATCACATAGGATTTTTATTATGTTTTGTGAACATCATTTCTTAAAAAAGAGAAATGGATGGTGTGATTCTACCCCCCAGTTAGTATTTAGTATATGTTTAGTTTATAATAGTTTATAGGGAGCCTCCCCTTGCTGAGAGGAGAGATTTATCTCATTATGTTGTGACTGATATAATAATTTTTTTCTTCAATTAGTTGACGACAAAATATTCACCCAACATGTATTTAAACTATGCAAAAGAAGATCAATGGTGTGTATAATGTCAAAAGGTCAATGTTCTTGAGGATGAACATGAGGCCACCATATGGCATAAACATATGAACTAGATAGAACTAACTATAGAGCCCATTGAATGAATGAGGAGTTGACAAATGGCATAATTTTAGAATCCCAAATCAATATTAATGGTTGATATTAAAATTCAAAGCTAGCAGACTTCAAATTGAGAACAAATATGGTTGAGGTTGAACTCGAGTAAATATCTCAAAGGGTTATGTTGCCATTAGATTTCAATTAATCACTGCTAAACATGAGACACAATCATATAGTCAGGATGGTTAATGATGAAGCTCCATCACCATTAAAGCTTAGATAAGACCTCTATTTGATGATTTATAACTTGTCAACCCCATTCTCTAAAAGTTACATGATTATTATGTGGTTGTGTTCATTGCTCTTTTAGAATGAAAATCCTCATGTGCAGTGACTTCTTGGCTTATACAAAGACCAGAGGTAAATAGGTTTGTTTAAACCTAATATAGTTCAAAAAGGAAGCTATGCATCTTGTAAGCTATTCATTAACATAATAACTATAGGAAAACCAATAAATGGATTGGTTTTCAATCTATAGTTAGACCTATACCCAAATATTGAAATAGGGTCAGAAATGTGATTAATGAGGAATTGTCTTATCTTCCAAAATAGTCATTTTCTCGACAAGCAGGTACCTATAGTGGCTCAAAATAGATATAGTCATGGCTCTGTTAGGTTCAAGATATGTGGATCTTTTCCTTATGAATAAGTTAAGTGGAAGATGGCATACAATCCCAAGATGGAGATCTGGTCGTTAGAGAAATTAGCTTAAGCATTTAATAGATTTTCAAGGTCTCTAAGGGTTTTTTTTCATAACTGAACATGACTCATCATCTTCAGCAAACTCTTTTATTTTATTATGTTTTTCATCTGATGATAAAATTCAAGGACTACTAGGACAAATAAAAGTTAACTTGTCTATGATAGATTAGTTTTGATTGGATAAAATGTGGTTGAGCATTCATTGAAGAATAGTGA